>JAQFXP010002230.1:0-15911 GCA_034693685.1 Belba bartosi
ACACCCCCCTTGTGGTTTATCAAAAATTTAATATAGCCAAATTAATATATTTTTAATTCTCTTTGATTTAAAAAAGTAAACCTTCTTATAATTTTTGAGGGCCACCTCTCCATGCTTATCCTGTATACTCCTTAGTCAAATTAATAAAATCCAAATTAACTTTAATTTATATAAATGACAATAAGACAATTGTTTATTAACATGTAGAAAAACTGTAATAAGTTTTAAAACAAATTAATCTTTGTTAAAATAATTTTAGAATTAATTAAATATTAAACCTTATAATAAATATTTAATTAAAATAATTAAATTAAAAATAATATAGTCAATATTTAATGTTTAAATCAATTTAAACTGATTTAGTTTATAATAAAATATTTATTTGAATAAATGTTTACTATTTTATTATAAATTTTATAAACTGTAAATTTTTTAAAATCTAATATTTATTACATTTAAATAATATTTTAGAATGTATATTTCTTGGTCGCATGTGTCGTTTTTAATTACTATTAAATTAATAATTTTTATATTAATTTTACTAATTTCTAATAATTTATACATATATATCATTCTAAATATGCATGAGTAAAATATATTTGCATTTTAAATAACAGGTAAATTTATTCAATTTAATTGAAATTGAATTAATAACATTTTTTTTAAAACATTAAATATATAGTATTCTTATCAATAATAATCTATTAAAATAAATAATAATAATAATTATATAACTTAAGGTCAATTAAAAAATTTCATTGAAAGCCAACGTTTGCATTGAAATTAATTCCGATTTGTTTTAAACGTTTGGACTAATTGTTAATCTTATAGAAACTTTGGCTAAAAAACAAAAACCTGTTTTTTATCCTTTATTGAAAATTAATGACAACTATTACTTAATTTATTTTAAAAATATATCAAAATCTATATAAAAATTAAAAATTTATACCTAAATTAAATTAATTGCACGATCAATTTTATTTTATATTAATAACAATGCTGCTTTTTGCTTGTTAACAAACTACAATAACTGTAATAAACTTTTAATTAATATGATTATAATAAATAAAATTAAAATTGGCAAGGCCAATAGTGATTAATGAGCATAAATTTTTAAAAACAAACACTCACGTTGTAAATTAAAACAATAAATTTATCGCTAAATATATTTAATAAAAATAATTATATTTTTAAATTTTTTTTATAAAAAAAAAGAAAATTTTGTAAAATTTTATTTCAAAAATATAAATTAAATAATAAAATAAATTATTCGTGATGTCAAATTTATATAAAATTTTGAAATGAAACAAGTTTAATTTATAATATTTTTTAAAATCATACATTTTAAGATTAATCCTAATACAGTTCTGGTTAAGATTAATATTTATAAAAAAAAACATTTTTAAACTGTAAATTTAATGTAATATGTTTATGTAAAACATATATATTAATATATATCATTATTTAAAACATTAAAAAATAAGATGTTAAATTGCAACAAAAATTTATACTTTATAAAATGCTTGCATGTGTGTATTAAATTTTAAAATGACATGTTTATAATTTTTTTTAAATATTAGTTATCTATCATATGGCTTTAAGTATTTGAAAACAATTTAACATGCTTTAACTGATAAATATAAAGTATTTTTTTAAATAAGAAAATATCATATTTTTGAAATTAAATATAAATTATTTTGAAATAATAATTTTTAAAAAATAAATTTTCTATTTAGGAAATATTATAAATAATTAAATTTTTTCGATAAATAATTAATTTAAACTTGACATTAAATTTTTTAAAATTAAACTTTAATGAACGTTTTTTTTAAAAATGAATTTTATTTTTTTTATATTATTTTTTTACAAATGTAATTTTTAACTATATTTTTATATAAAAACAATTGCATAAAATTTAAATTAAAAAACAAAATAAATTTTTCAGCAATTATAATGATGTCAAAAAATTAATTTAGTCAGGGCCGACTACCATTTGCCACCCCATCCACCGTTGTTTCCCCAACCGCCGCCTTTACCCCAACCGCCTCCATTGCCCCAACCACCTCGGTTGCCCCAGTTACCGCCATGACCACCACCCCATGAGCTACGTCCGCCCCAACCGCCGTTACCCCATCCGCCTCCGTGTCCGGATGAGACAACTCGGACGACTCCCCATCCATTTCCGTTTCCACCCCAACCTCCATTCTTTCCGCCCCAATTGCCACCCCAGTTGCCTCTATTTCCACCCCAGCCTCCGTCATTTCTACCCCAGCCTCCACCCCAACCGCTGGCGGATACGGCCGCTACCAAACCCAAGAGTGCGAATGCAATCTATTTTATAATTGAAAAAATTTATTACAGTTTTTATTATTTCTAATATTTTTAGTATAAATATACAGTATAGAAACAATATTCTAGTCGTATATATTAATATATTTTAATAATTTTTTTATTACATTAAATATTTAGTATGAATAAAATTTTATATTTACCAAAAATTTCATATTAAAGCTTTGAGTTGAAAAAGTTTGAAAAACTTTTGATATTTTTTTTAATTACAGTTTGAACTGAGCTTTTCGAATGATAATCACAACGAGCCTGACTGACCCCTTATATACCAAAATCTCAAGAAATAATGGGTGTATTATATAATTATCTACATATAAACCTTGATTAAATCGCGACAAATAACACAATTTAATGCTCAAAACGCATAAATAGTATAAAATAATAAAAACATTTTTTTAATCAGAGCTCTGGAAATCCTTCTCTTCAATAATGAAAAAAATTAATAATATTTTATTCTAAACTATTCAATCAAACATTGATTTTGCGATATATTTATTTTTTTATAAACACATTATAGATATGATTATTATTTTTATTTAGAAAACTAAAATAAAAAAATTTAATTAAATCTTTAATATTAAATACGTTAAAAAATTATATTTTCTTGAGAAAATCAATACTAAATTTACATTATTTTAATTTAAAATTTAATTTATATTATTTTTCATTGCCAGTTATTTTCCAACTTTTTTTTATTTTTACCAAATTTATTTTTAATTGTATTTTTTTAACTATATTTTTTAAACTATATTTTATTATATTTAAAATACTAATTTACCACAAATATCAAGCAAATATTTATTAAATTTATACAAAACAATAAGAATAATTTAAACTGTTTTAATTAATTTTAAATAATATTCTTATTAAATAATATTTATGTTTCGATCAGGGTTAATTTTAAAATTAATTATTAATCAATTAATATTTTTAATTAAAATAATAAGTTATTACATTTTATACGTTTTTAAAAATAATTTTATCAAACTTCATTTATTAACTTTTTAAATTATAAAATATATTTTAAAAACAAATGTTTATTTTTAAATAACAAATTTATTTACATGTTAACATTATTTACTATATATTTTTTATCAGAGATTGAGAAGGGGGAATCAACCAAAAATCCCGCCTGATTTTATAAATTTAAATTTATCCCTCCCTAGCATTTGGTCCGCGAAAAGGTACTCCTCAACTTTTTGCCGATTGCTTTAAACGGCAGGAAACTTTTTAGGGTATTTAGACCAAAATTAAAAAATTTCCTCGAATTGGTGTTAAATCAGTTTTAAATTCAGTTAAATTGATAAAAAATTCATTATAAATATATAGGTTTTAGCGTTTTTGAAAAAATCGCGCCCCTGATCCCCCCTGGATCGGCCGACCTTTTCAATCTCTGACTTTCATTTAATTATTTAATTTATTTTGCTAATTAATTGCAACATATACTTTATTTACAACTTATTATTTTTATTTAATTAATTAATTTTAGTTTAGTATTATATATTTAGTTAAATATAAAATTTCTCAAAAAACTGTAATTTTTAAACAAAATCTGTTTAAATAAACCTTTTTAAAAAATAAGATAAAAATAAATTAATTATAAAAAACAAGTTAATTTTATAATAAATTTGTAAAATTATATTACATTTATTATCTAGTTTAAATTAAAGAGGCCAAAATATATAAATTTAAGTTGAAAAATTAAAGCGTTGTTTTTGTTGTGATCATTTACTGTAATCAAATAATGTTTATCCGCATACATCTTTTGTTTATTGAAATTTAATTCAATTCTAATTTATATTTGATTTATTTTTGTCTTCTTTTCACAATTAGTTCTATTTCTTATATTTCTTATTTTTGTATTATTTTTATTTAGAATTATCAATAATTCTAAAATATTTTTTATATTAGAAGTAAGTTTTTAGTATAAAAAACAACATGCTAATTTATTTTTAAATTTTAGGCAAAATTTTGCTTTACTTTTAAAAACAATATTCAATAAATTTTTGGCTATATTTCACACATTATTTCAATTTTTAAACATTTATTTAGTATAAATTAAAATATAGTTTTTACTTTCATAACTCACTTAAAATTTTAACAATTTGTTTGGATAGTTATAACTTTATATAAAAGTAACATATTAGACGTCTATTAAAAATGACTACTAATTGGCATCTAGGATCCTTCTGAGTATAATCTTAAAGAATTTTTAAAATAAGTTTCTTAACGCATCTCTAAGAATATTTAAATTCAAAATTTATTTATAAGTCAATCCTATCTAAGTTTTATTTTTTATTTTTTATTTAATTAAGTAATTTTATAATAATTAAATTATTTTCAAAACGTTGACTGATAAAAAAATTTTGAATATTATAAAATTACTCTAATAAATAACAAGTTAAAAAATAATAAAACTTAGATAGAATTGATCTGTAAATATATTTTGAGTTAAGATATTGTTTAGGATGCAATAAATAAACCTATTATCAAAAAAATTCTTCATGATTAAATATGAAATTATTTTCTGACAAACAATTAAATTAACAAAACCAATTTAAAGAAACATCTCAACATTAATTAAATTAAATAAAATTAAAAATTAGATTAACTTTAATTTATATTAATTTTGATTAATTACTCTTTGTTTATTAACATATGTAAAAAACAGTAAAATATTTATTATAATTAATTAATACTCAAAAGTAATTAAATTGACAAAACTTAAAAACTATTACGAAATATATCTTAACTTAAATCAATTGATTGATTAATTTTTAAAAGAGTTATTAATTACTTTACAATTAAAATAATATGTTAATTTTTAAATCAATTTATTGATTAAGTTAAAAAATAATTGATTTTTAAACTTTAATAATAGGAACCTGTTAATAAGCTATTTTGTAATAAAAATATTTATTTTTCAATTAAACAAGTTAAAATACTGAAGCAGATTAAACTAATAATAATAACGAAATTATTAAAATTTTACAATTAATTATTTTTAATAATAAATTAAAAATAAGATTTTTGTATAAATTAATTTGTGAATTGATTTCCATTTAGAATATAAATTTACTCTTATTCGTTTTATATTACTTTGCTCGATTTTTACTTGTTATAAAAACTTTCAATTTATAACATTAATTAACCTTGATATAAATATGAGCATTTAAACACTATTATTAATAAATTATATTTTTTCACATTTATTATTAATAAATTGTTAAATAGAAAAATAATATATTGTATTTATTTAACAAATTAAATTTATAATATTTTAAAATCAATCATTTTAATAATAAAACTTATATGGTATAAACAAGTTATACAAGTTTTACATAAGATTTAATGTATTTATATATAAACAATTTATATACTATATATAATAATTATTTAAAGCATTAAAATCTGTTTAAAATAACAATAATTGTTTGTGCTTTTTCAACATGCTAGGAACAACTGTAAAAAATTTTTAAATAATATGTTTGCAGTAAGTTGATTTTTTATATAATTATATTTGGATATTTCGATTCATTGAAATAATATTTTTATTAAAATTATATATAAAATAAGAATAATTTTATTTTTTATACTAAATATTTGCTAAAATCTTTAATTTAATAAACTATAAAAATATTAAAGTTAATATTTTTGTATAACAATTAAATTAAACTTTTTATTTATATTTTTATATCTAGAAAAATTAATGTTGAACATTTTTAAAAATAAACAACACATAAAAATATATGGAAATAAATATAATTAACAAAAACATTATTTTTAAATAAATGAAATTTTTATTATTATTTTTTACAAATGTTTTCAAAACAATTATAAGAAAACAAAATATGATATAAAAAACAAAATAAATTTCTCAGCAATTATAATGATGTCAAAAAATTAATTTAAGCAGGGCCGACTACCATTTGCCACCCCATCCACCATTATTTCCCCAACCGCCGCCTTTTCCCCAACCGCCTCCATTGCCCCAACCACCTCGGTTGCCCCAGTTACCGCCATGACCACCACCCCATGAGCTACGTCCGCCCCAACCGCCGTTACCCCATCCGCCTCCGTGTCCGGATGAGACAACTCGAACGCTTCCCCATCCATTTCCGTTTCCACCCCAACCTCCATTCTTTCCGCCCCAATTGCCACCCCAGTTGCCTCTATTTCCACCCCAGCCTCCGCCCCATCCGCTGGCGGTTACGGCCGCTACCAAACCCAAGAGTGCGAATGCAATCTATTTTATAATTGAAAAAATTTATTACAGTTTTTATATTTTTGAATATTTTAAATATTAATATATACACTATATATATATAATATTTAGTTTTAATGTAATTTTTACTTTATTTTATTATATTAAATATTTAGTATAAATAAAATTTTATATTTACCAGAAATTTCATATTAAAGATTTGAGTTGAAAGAAGTTAATAATTTTTAAAATAACAGTTTGAACTGAGCTTTTCGAATGATAGTCACAACGAGACTGATTGACCCCTTATATACCAAAATCTCAAGCAAATAAAGGTGTATTATTTAACTATCTACTCAAATTCAACCTTGTTCTTATCGCGACACATAACACAATTTAATGCTAACAAGTATAAAATAATAAAAACATTTTTTTACTCTGGGCTCTGGAGGTCCTTCTCTTCAATAAAAAATAATATTTATAATAATTTATTCTAAACTATTTTGAATCAAAAATTGATTTTATGATATATTTTTTTATAACACATTATAGATATGGTTAGTATTATTTAGCAAACTGTAATAATAAATTTTTAATTATAGTTTTTATACTAAATAAGATAAAATAAATCTATTTATGCAAATCGATTGTAAATTGATTGTTTTTATTTTTTTTAATTTTGAATTGTTTAATTTCTATAATTTATTTTTTACTTGTTATTTGTTATTTAGTATATGAAATTGTTATCTAAAATATTTCTTATTAGATTAAAATAATAACACGTTTATAAATTCAAGTTTAATTGTATCTCTTGAACTAAAATTACATAAGTTGATATCTTAATAGAAATTCACTTTTTTCGTTGATGCCTTTCTACTAATTTTAATTAATAAATTAATTAACCAATATTTATATTTGTAACAAGGTTGATTTATATTGATTATTGTATAAATTAGAATATATAATTTCGTAAAGACAAAAATTTTTATGAAGTATTTTATATTTATGTATGTTAATTTTATAAATTTTATATATTACGTTTTGCCTATTATAATTTTTATAAATGTTATTTTGTGTTTTAGGCTTTCTGAACAAATTTTAAATTTACTAGGTATAAGATCAATGCTAAATAATATAGTATTTCAACTTGTTAGTGGAAAAAGTCAATTAATATTTTTCAACTAATAAATTTTATTTATCAATAAGTATTTAAATGAACTATATTTTAAACTTAAAAAAATTAAAAATAATGTATAAATTTGTGATTGCTATTTAAAAATTTAAAAATTAAGAATAAAATAAAAGTCTCGAACACTAAGCCAAAAGCGATCGACTGCATTATTGAATAAAGTTGTTAAATAATGCCTCTAGGGTTACTTCTGCCCAGATCTAGTTTATGAAAATAAAAACAAGTTATACAAATAAAGAAAAAAATATTTACTTTATTAATATTTTAAAAACATTCTAAATATTTTCAACTTGTTAATTAAATATAGTTACAGTAAATATGTTTTTTATTTGTTAAATCAGTAATTAATATGAGTTAATAGTTACTATCATATGTAAAAAAGTAGTTATTTAATTACATGTTTTTATTTAAATAATTTTGGTTTAACATGAAAAAATAAATTTTTGTCCTATTTTAATGTATAATTCATATAATACCAACTTTTTAGTTTGATTAAAGCTTTAAATATAATATTTTATTTTACATGTTTTTTGAATTAATATTGATATAAATCTAGCATAGAAAATTTAAGACTGTTAAGTCTATTATTAAAGACATTGGTGGTTAACATTCAAAGTTTTAGCCTAGAACGTGGTTTTATATAATAATAATTTTTACATATACTATGAACATTAAACTATTAGGGGGTTTAAAATAATTTGGATAAATTAATATTGTGCAAAACAATACTAAAAAATATATGCATAAATTAGACTTATTTGTAATATCATTTAGATTTGTTTTATTTTTAGCATTTGTAGTTAAATCCAGCTGACTACAAATATAACATATACGGTGTATCTCAATTTTAGCAATTATAAATAACATTAAAAAAATATGCGAAATATAAAATTATATAGCAAAAATATATATTTATTTTGTCAATAAAGTTTTTATTTTTTTTAAATATAATTAATTATAAAATAATTTTTATTAATTTTTTAAATTTAATCTTGCTGTTTAGTTGAAACATATATTTACAATTTATTAGCTTCAATGTATTTTATTTTCAAAGTAATTTATATTTTTCTCATAGCGTTGATAAAAAGATAAATTTTAAACAATAACAAATGTTTAAATAAAAACCATTTATTTATGCAAAAAATAATAAATTAAAGCAATTTAAAAAATAAATGAATTTTATTAATTAAAAAAATTATTTTTTTAACAAATAAAGTTTCTAACGAATTTTTAAAAAAGCAGTACATAAAATGATCTTGTAAAATTTAGAATATTTTTAAACTAACAATTAATTTAATGAAAACAATAAAATAAAAATCAATTTATAAAAAACATCTAAATATAAAAACTGCATAAAATATAAATTAAAAAAACAAAATAAAAAAATTTCTCAGCAAAAAAATAAAAATGATGTCAACAAGAAAAAAATTAATTTAACGAGGGCCGATTACCATTTGCCACCCCAACCGCCTCCATTGCCCCAACCACCTCCATTGCCCCAACCACCTCGGTTGCCCCAGCTACCGCCATGACCGCCACCCCATGAGCTACGTCCGCCCCAACCGCCGCCGTTACCCCAACCGCTGTTACCCCAGCCGGAGCTTCGGCCCCATCCGCCTCCGTGTCCGGATGAGACAAGTCGAGCGCCGCCCCAACCGCCTCGGTTGCCTCCCCAGCCACCGCCATGACCGCCCAAGTTTCCACCCCAGCTGCCGCCTCCCCAGCCTCTATTTCCACCCCAGCTTCCGCCCCATCCACCGCCGTTGCCGCCGGCGGTGACCACCGCTACCAAACCCAAGAGAGCGAATGCAATCTATTTTAATAAAAATTTTAAAAATTAATTACAGTTTTTATATTCTATAATATTTTAAATATTAGTATAATTAATATATAATTGAAAAAAGCTTTAGCTATAAATAGAATATGAGTTTAATATAGTATAAGTTTTATATATTTTTTTATAATTTTTTTTAAAATTTGATTTAATATATAGTTTTAATAAATTTTTATATTTACCAAATATTTCATATTAAAGCTTTGAGTTGATGAAAAGTTTGAAAAACTTTTGTTAATTTTTAAGATTATTGTTTAAACTGAGCTTTTCGACTGATAACCACAACTAGACTGACCGGCCCTTTATATAGCAAAATTTTAAGCACTAAAAAAGTTGTATTACTTAACTAGCTACACAAATTTAACCTTGATTATTTCGCGACACATAACACAATTTAGTACTAAAAACACATAAATAGTATAAAATAATAAAAACATTTTTTTCTTCAATCACGGCTCTGGAGGTCCTTCTCTTCAAAAAAAAGGCAAAAAAATTAATAATAATTTTTTTCTAAACTATTTTGAATCAAATACTGATCTCACGATATATTCATTAATTTTTTTAAAAGGCGAATATTATAGATAAATAATTATTATTTGTTTTTAATTCGAAATTATCTATATGCATTTATTCATCCAAGCAACTCTCCCTCTCGTTAATGAGAGGGTTGTTTTCAAAGTCATATTTAATATTGTATTAATATTTTGTGTATGTATTAGATAAGCTGTGACTGGTTTTCTGGCTTGCTCGCCGTACATGTATATAATTTTAATATGCATGTATAATACTCTAATATTATATTGTGCGTTTAAATTTAGCTTTGAACTTGTTGTTATTAATGTGCGATTTATTAAAATTAATTATATGTTTATTTTTTCTGGTTTTGTAAATTTTTAGCTAATTTTATTGTATTTGGATTTTTTAATAGGATTTTTGTTTTTGTTTTTTGGTTTTTTTTTCTATAATTCTTTTGTTTTACCTCACCTTCTCTTAAATACATTAATTATAATTATCTTTATTTTTCTCTCACTTTCTCTCTCTTCTAATTCCATTAATTATTTTGTTTTTTGGCTTATCTTTTAGATTGGATTTAAGAATTATTAATAAGTTTTTTATTTAATACAAATTTGGTTTTTTCCTAAATTATTTTGTTTTTTAGTTGCGTACAGTTTTGTGGATTAATCTTAAATATTTATTTCAATGTTTTTTGTTTTTGGCTGTTTTAATTAATATTTTATCATGTTAATTTATAAGGTGTTGATAAAGGATGATAAAAATTAAAGACTAATTTGAACATTAAAGATTTTATCTTGTTTTAATTAAAATAGTCTAGTTAAAATTGAAATTGTTTATATAAATATATTTTGCATATATATAAAATAATAAAATATATGCTATCTATAAAAATAATTGTATATATAATAAAAAATTATTTACAAATTTTGATTTTTAACTAAAAACATTAAGTTTTATGTTATTATCATCTTTATTAGTTTATCATGGGCATGTTTTATTGCCAACCAACAGCATGTTATTCATTAATTTAAATTTAAATATTTAGAAATTATTTAATTAAAAACATTTTATGACAAATAATATTTATTTCTTGATCTTGACAATTAATTAGCTTTTAAATTTTTTTTAATACTCATAAAAATGTCATCTTTGCAAATTAAAAATTTTTTTGACAATAAAATTTATTTTAATTTATTCCAAAATTGTTTTTATATTTTTATTTATTAAATGTGGTTGCTAATTAATTCTAAATTTTTAATTAATTCTGAATATTTAATTAGTTTTAATTTTTTAATTAAATAAAACAATTTTTAAAAGTTAAATGTAGTTTAATATTTAACTTAAGCTTTTTTTCTAAAACAGTTATGTAACTAGGACATTTTTTTATATAAAACAAAAATAAATTTTTTATATTAAATATAATTTTAGTGATAGATAAATAGTAAAAGATAAATTTATATCTTAAAATAATCTTGCCAAAAAAATCCAAAATAATAAAAACGCATTAATTTCTATGCAAATAAAAAAAACACTTGGGGAGATAAAGTGATTGATATCAATTTATTGATAAACAGATAGATAAAAACTGACATGTTATAAATGATAGCGAATTTTAGTTTTAATTAGCTTTCACTTTCATTATTATATTTTATTAAATTCAATAAAAAAAACTGTTTTCACGGATTGTTTACTTCAAGCGATACATTGAGTGATATTGAAAATCAGAATTTATGCGATTAATAGATGTTATATAAAAACTGTTAACTATTTTGTATACAAAACCAGTTATAGTGTTAGTATTGAATGATTTCCTTCAGTCTATGATCTGATAAAATCTTTTTGCGAATATATTTCATTTAAACTTGAATTGTATGCTTGAATAGCATAGCATTGAATTTGTGGACAAAATAAATGTTAAAATTTTTTATTTCAAAACTAATCCCTATTTTGTATTGAAAGCAATGCTTCTCTTCAGAACTTAAGGTCTCATTGTTTGCAAATATTTTTCTTAAATAAGTAATAAATTCTCGAAAATATCAATTAATGTCAGAATTATTTTTGATTAATATTTGGTCACATATTTAGTTTTAACCTTAAATATCAGTTATTTATAATTTTTGAAAACGCACAATTAAATTTAATTTTTTATATGAAACATGCTAAAAACAAAGAAAGTTTCACTTTTATTACAGTTATTAAGTTTTAATTCAAATCACGAAATATATAAAAATATATATAATTAAAAAATGACTAAATTTTCCAAATTTAGCCGCAAATTCTTAAACAATTAAAACATTAAAATAATTTTTTTTAATATTAATTATTTTATTGTTTTATAGAGGAGTTAAAACTGTTCTTGTACCAATAGCTGGTTAAGTTGTCTAGACTTAATGAGCTTGCTTAATTGAAAAAATTAGCAATTTTAACTTTGACAATATAAATTGTTTTATTATAAAATTATTTAGCAATTTGTAATTTGCACATGTTTCAAGCATGTTCAATATTGTTCGCGAGCAAATTATAGCTTAGTATTGGGTTAATTATAATTAGTTTCTTTATTTTTTGGAAAATTCCCCGGATACAAATAATATATTCATTAAGAAAACCATTTTTTATATTTGAGTTTTGCAATTATATATCATTAATAACAGTAATTAAACGAGAATTTTGTATTAAATAAAGGTTAAGTCGTGATTATATTTCACACTCTTTTAACACTTCATCAATATTTTATTGTTTCAATTCTTTGCAAAATAATAATTATATAAATTTTAAAAAAATTTAATTTTTTTTGTTAAATTTTAAAAAATATAAATTTTATTCATCTAGTTTATTTACTAATAAAATAAATAACCTAATTAAAATTTTTCTATTATGGCTTGATATATTTTATTTGTTATATAAATAATATTAAAATATAGATTTTGTGCAATAAAACACTTTTAATTATACGTAAAAAATTTAATATGTAAAATTGAATTAAATTTCTATTTATAATATTTATTTTACTAACAATAATTTTATTTTTGGTGCCCACGGCAAATTAAATAATCTTTATTATTTTAAAAATCATTTCTTAACAAACGCTAATGGGGGCGTTTAAGGGGTTTATACTTAAATATTTTTTTATTAGTTTTAATTTTTGAAAAATTAGTTTTTATATTTAAAGCATTTAAAATTTAGAAACAGTTTTTATTTAATTTTAAATTGCAGTTTCATAAAGATACAACTTTTATATATTGGTATAATTACAATAAATTGTCTATAAAATAACAGCTTATATCCTATTTATTGTCTTATTGTTACTATTATTTTAAATAAATTGTCGTGGTTACCGAAGATAAGATCATAACAATATATTATAAAACACATTAATAAATTTAATAATTATACAATATCTAAAAATTGAATAATTATTTTAGTTGCAAATTTATAAATATAAACATTATAAAGCTTTTAAAATTTACAGTTTTTAATTCAAAAATATTTAATTAAAGTTTACTATTATATAAATTACATGGAAAATTTTAAAAAATAATAAATCTAATCCGCCCATAAATATGCCAATATAAAAATGCCAATAAAATTTTAATATTAATCTAATTAATTAATATATTAGTTACAGTTTTAAAATTTAAAATATAGTATAACTTATAATAGTTTTAAATTAATGATTTAAATAATTAAATACATGTACAGAACATATATACATTTATACATAAATAACTAATTTTAACTTACTAAATCGAGTTAATTTAAATAAATTTAAATTTGATTTAATATCAAGTTAAAAATTTGTTATAAAATATTCTTGTTTAATTATATCTTTTTTTAAAACTGTAAATACAATCTTAATAATAAATTCAAAATATTATTTTTGATACATTATATTTCCATATATAATATCATTGATAGTCTATCAATTAAAAATAACAAGCAAATTAATTGAAATTTTTTTGTTACGTTAATCATTTTTTAAAGAATATCTGGAGATAATAAATAGTCATTTAAGAGAATATTTTATAATTGCTTTGTTTCCCAACAAAAGCTAATCTTTAATAACAGTAATTTTAAAAATATTTTTGTGTTGAATAAACTGTTAGTCTTTAACACAAATTCATTAACACTTTAAAAAGCACTTGTTAAGTATTTACATATATAACAATACAATTATTTTAATTGTGCAGTAAACATGCCAAAATATATTTTCAATGATAAATCTGTACGCAAAACAATAATTAAATAATATAGATTTTAAAATATTATTAATTGTTAAAAAATACAAATAAAATATTTTTAACAAATTACATTTTAATTTTTATTATAAAAAATATTTAATGTTTTGACTTGCTAATCTTATATATATATATACTAAATTTTATCTTGAAGTATATTATAACAAGCATTAAATATTAATCTAATTATTATATTTAAAAATATTTACAGTCAAATATAAATAAATAAATTTAAAAATAATATAAATATAATTTTGCAACATGCTTAAATAAAAGTTTTAATTAAAATGTTTTAACTTGTATTTTTATTGAAAAATAAATATTAAAAAAATATAATAAAAATATTTTTAAAAAATAATAATGATTATATCTATTCTATAAATATTTAATTTTACAATTTTATTTTAATTTATAAATATAATATTACAAATGCAAAATATATTAAAACACAAGACAAAATTTACAATAAAAAATATATAATAAATAAAAAACTGCATATAAATTATAATATATAATTTTACATAATAAAATTTATATGCATATTTAATAGTGGTTTAAATAAAAAACAAAATAAATAAATATATTTATTAAAATAATAAAAATTTTATAAAACCTTACATTTAAGATAACATTTTAATTATTTTTTAATATAAGTTATTATCTAAAATATATAATTTTTACATGTTATAAAATATTGTTGCAGGCTTATTTTATATAACAATTTTTCCATTAATTTTTATTTAACTTAAATATAGTTTTTACATTATTTAAAATTTATACATTATACATTACATTATTTTATTTTCACTTTACTTTATTATATTTGCTTGATAAAATTTAATAGCGAAATGCGTTGAAACCCAATAAGATAAATTCAAATAAGTTTATATAAAAAGTAAAGTTTAAAAATAATTTTTACAGTTTAAAACAATTTAATTAATAAAATACTTTTAGTTAATTTGCATTTAAACTAATAAAAAATATTTTAGTAAAAAATTCTTTAAAACTAAACAGTCTTACATACAATTTTTTAATTTTTTACAAGTATTATTTTATTTTAATTTTTTAATATTTACTACAATGTTAATAGTAATTAAATAAAATAATTAAAATAAATTTTATAGTTTTATTAATTGTAAATAAAATTTTATTTTAATTTATAAAAACAAAATTAAAATTATTTATAATTAAATTTTAAAATTAATATGAAAATATTTTTTGGTTACACTAATATGTAATATTGTGTTAGGTAAAAATCAGAGATCGAGAAGGTCGGCCGATCTAGGGGGGGGATCAGGAAAGGGATTTTTGTCAAAATTTTGGCCAAAAATCTAGAAGGGAATCAGGTGGGGGATTTTTCCAAAAACGATTAAAAAACCTATATATTTATAATGAAATTTTGCCTAATTTAACTGGAATTAAACTAAATTTAGTTAAATTAACTGGATTTAACCCGAATTTAGCACCAATTTAGGAAAAATTTCCTAATTTTGGGCAAAAAACCCAAAAAATTAACGAAGGCGGCCGGCAAAACGTCGAGTGTGGGGGGTACCTTTTCTTGGACCAAATGCTAGGGGGCGGGGA
>JAQFXP010002231.1:0-15901 GCA_034693685.1 Belba bartosi
GTTATAAATGTGGGAAAAAACTAGAAGAACTCAGTACTCTAGTACTAATATTTAATTATTAAAATAGATTTTTAAAATTATATATAAAAATAATCATTATCTTTATAATTCTAACATTATAATTAAATTATGTCAATTCTAATATATTAATAATTAATATTGTATTTAAACAATATAATTAAATAAATAAATGTTTATAAAAAAAGATATAACAAAAGTTATTCAAAATTCTTTTGAATTTAAATTAAATAAATTAATTAAAACAAATTAATTTATTTATTGAAATTATATTATTGTCAATGAATATTTATATGATATCTATATTTATATCGATATTCAAATATATATAAAGTTAGCGAAACAATTAGGAAAAAATTAAAAATTAAAGATCGAAGAGCTATGTTCTGATACGGATATTAACGTCTGAGTTAGCAATTTGCATAAAATCAAAACTTTGATCAAAATTAAATGATGTTTTGAAAAGTAGACTTTCGGTAATTAGTTGATTGTTTTTGCTTTTAAACTCATAAAAGAAATTATTTATAATATAAAAATGATATGAAAAATCTGTTCAAGTTAATAAATTAAATTTTGTTAAATATTTTGTAATTTTTTAAAAATAAATCGAATTAAAATATTATATAAACAATATATTTAATTTTATATCATACATATTTGATTTATAAATTTTTCAATGTAATTTTAAAAAAATATTTAAATATTAATATATTTCAAAATGTTGTTTGCATTCCGTGGAAGTGTGTCGGTATAAGTTCTGTTAATGTGTCCCTGGGCGGTTTAACTTTTTTTAAGTATCCGATCGATAAGTCACATATTGACCCTTAAATTAGAGTCACTTAATCATAATAATCAATTGCTGGTTAATTCTCATTAAAAACCGGAATTTCGGAAATACCTTACTTTTACTTGTTCTGAACTATTTGTGACAGAAAATATAAAATTAAGTCAATTATAATTTGTAATGATTTATATATATATTTATTTAGATATAATTTTGACAAATATTTAAATCAATTAGATACTTTTTTAATTAAAAAAATTATATTTATTATTAGTTTTATTTATTTAATTCACAATTTATTTATAATTAAAACTTAGACTATGAACACGCGCTCACTCTTACTCTAACTAACTCTTAATAAAAGACTTTTAATATTGACTATCAATTCAGGTTTTACTTCATTTATATTCTCATTTATTCATTCATACACTCATTCACTTACTTATTCATGAATCAATCTCAACTTGATGAGTTTTGAATTGTTTCAACTTTGCATCTCAGAAACATACGCTTACTTATTAATTAAAAAAATTTAAATCAATTTCTTACCTGATAGATTAATTATGTATTTCGAGTTTTGCATATTGTATTAAATTTATATATTATATTTAAATCTTTTATTATGCAACTGTAAAATTATTTTAAATAAAATATATTAATTATTAAAAAATTTTACATAATATCTTTGGCCCCAGATTAAACGTTAAACATTAAAAACTTAATTTTTTTAATTATACACTCGTGTCATTCGAAAAACAAATAAAGGTTTTAATTTTGAAACAAAAAGAAGAAATATTTTATATTATAAATATGTGTTTTAATTAAAACAATTGCATAATTAGATCTGTGTATTTGTTTTTTTTTTAAAGTTTTGCGCTTTGTTTTAATTTTTTTTCAACATTTAAAAATGATAATTTTTAATATTTAATATTGCAATCTATAAACTTTGTTTCATAAATAATGAGACTCAAATAAATTCAAATAAACTAAAAAGTAAAATTATTATTTTATTTCACAAAAGTCAATATTGATTATAAATATCTAGTTAATAATTATATGTAAATTTATTAATTAATCTTTGCTCATTTGGCTGCAGCAGACTTTTCTAATTTTCAAATTAGATGCCAATTAAAGACTCTATATTTTTGGCAAAATAATTTTTTCCAAAATTTATTTAAATTTTAAAATTTAATGGAATATCTTAATTTTGGCTATTTTTATTATAATTGCACCACATTTAAATAAATATAAATTAATTAAAAATTTTTGCCGCGCCAATAATTGCTATCAAAAAAAAAAGTTTGGTTAGTGAAAATGCATTGTAATTATTTTCCCGTTTTTGATTTTGGCCAAAGTTCTGTAAAACGTTATACGGGATATATCGATGACTTGACATAAAAATATTTGTTTACAAAAAATATTTTCTACAAAAAAAGGAGTTCGATCTTGGCTACTTGTATATACATAGCCTAATCAAATTTAATTTTGATTTACACTAATTTGATTATACAAAATTATATAATTTAATTTATTATTTTAAAGAATTTGTTTTACTAGATTTAAGGTTTTTTAAATTATTAAAATTGAGCTAATAATAAATAAATTACGGCAAAAAACAAAAATCCAAAAAAATCTTATTACTTATGAAACAAAGTTTATAATTAATATTAAAAATATTAAATAAAGTAAATCCGTGTCTCTATCCAATATTTTAAATTAAAATTGAATATTAAAAGTTAATTTTAATTTATCGTTAAATTACTGTTTGATTTAAATAATAAAAATTTATTTTATATTTATTTTTTTAAAAAACGTTTAATCAAAAAACAATAAAACTTTTTTATTTAATTTGTAAGTATAAATACGACTATTGTGGCAAAATTCATTAATCAATGCTTGTCATACCCAAGGGCGGCTAATTGTTTAGGTTACAAATTATTAAATATTAAAAAAATTATGGAAGGTTCTCATCTTTGCATTTTAAAAATAAAAATAAAATTATGTGTTTATCCATGAAACAAATTTTAAATTTGACAACCCTGCCAAATCTTAATGTGCAAATATAAAAACAAAAGTGTTATATTATTTCTTAACTAGCTACCTGTACATACAAATATTTTAATGTTTATATTATTTTCATATGCCATTAGATTCAATCCAGCCCTTAGTTAAAGTCTAAGTCTATGTTAAGTTTAAGTTTGATTGTATAAAATGATTTTGGAGACACAGTCATTTAAATGGGTTCTTAAATCAGTTTATAAGTATTTAAGCTTTAAGTAAATTGTATTTACATTATTTTATTTAATTGTATTCTATACTTAATTAAATCGAATACAAAATTGATGTTTAGTCGACTGTAGCCTCTTCAAGTGTTAACTTGATTTGTAAACTAATTTATAATTACTTTTAAAAAAATATTGTTTTTTATAAAAACAGTTTACTTTGAAATATGTTTTATGTTAGTAAAGTGTTAATCAGTGTCTGAGCTTCTCATCTAAGCCATATTTGGATAAATAATAGGTCTGAAAATTAATAATACTTCTTTGCCCGACAAACATAAACTTTAATTTGATTTGTGAAGAAATCGACTCTAATTGGTTTACGTGGCAATACCGTATTTTTTCGCATTTCATATCATTACAGGGAAAATTTTTTAAAATTTATTATATATAACTACAAAATCCAATAAAATTTTTGTAAAATATCATTTATAACACAAATATGTATTTATTAAGTTATTATTTAATTGGAAATTTTTAAGTAAAACAAAAAAACTTAATTTTTCTAATTATGCACTCGTGTCATTCGAAAAACCAGTAAGGGTTTTAATTTTATCACAAAAAATATGTGTTTTAAATAAAACAATTGCATAATTAGATTTATGTATTTGTTTGTTCAAGACAAGTTTTAAACTTTTGAACTTTGTTTTAACACTTTTTATTACCATTTAAAAATGATAATTTTTAATATTTAATATTGCACTCTATAAAATAAATATTAAAAATATTACCTGTAAATAAATTAATTAATAAAAATTAAAGTAATTGTCTCAATTCAATATTTTTAAATATAATTGAATTTTAAAATTTAATTTTAATTTATCGTTAAATTACAGTTTGATTTAAATAATTAAAATTTATTTTATTTTTTAAACAACGTTTAATAAAAAAAATTTTTATCTAACTTGTAAGTATATATACGACTATTGTGGCAAAAGTTATTAATCAATGTTGCCTGCATAAAGTCGAGAGGTGGAGTACCTGTTTGCGTACCAAATGTTAAGGGATTTTAATAAATTCAAACTTTTAAATTAAATTTAAATTTTTGCTTGAACCCTCCCTTTTTTATCGCTGATTAAAAATAAATTTATTTTAAAATTGCAATTTAATAAATATATATTAATTTGTATAATATATTTCTTTAAACTTGTGGAATTTTAAACGGCATTTATTTTTAAATATAATTAGCATTATTTTTTTTAAAGATTTTGATCAAATACTTTTTTTAACTAATTAATTTACCCAAATTAATTTTAAAATGTAATTAATCAATTATATTTAGTTTTAAAAACAAAAAAAATACTAAATAAAATAAATTAAAATATTGTGATTATTTGTTTATATCTTAAATTAATTTTATTTTTTATAATTTGTATTTAAACTGTAAAAATGTTATTATATTTATTCCTTAAAAGAATTAAATTTATATTTTTGTTTTATTCAGCGCTTTTTAATTTTATTTTATAATAAATAATAATTCTATACCATTTTTAAAAATATATAATTATATTTTAATAAATTGTGGAACATTTTATTTAATGTCTAATTGATTTAAACGCTTCAAAAATAATAAAATTTTTAAAGAAGTGAGCGATAAATCTGAAACTATTGTAAGTTAAAAATATATTCACATATTAATTCTGTATAAATTTTAAATTTTTATCATATTGTATAATTTTTCTTAAATTTTAAAACATTGCGAGATTTGCACCTGACATTTTGAATTACAAATGTTTGACCAAGCTTCAATGAGCAAACCACAATTGTGATATGAGCTTAGACATTGTCTTAATAAAAAAATTTGCTAAATAAAATTTGAATTTGTTTATTTACATATTGTTTTTTTAAAAAATTTAATAACATTGTACCATTTTATTTATTTATTTAAAAAACATTTTCTTAAAATAAATAAATATAATTAGTGGTCGAACGTGGACTAGAGGATAAACGCATTACTCTAGTGATGTAGGTTGTGTGGTCGCGTCCCATCACAGACTAATTTATTTGACCAGCTCACACATTTATATTATAGATTTATTCAAAAAGGCTTTTTAGGAAGACCAGCTAATGTTGATGAAAATGTCAAAAAATTGAATTGAATTGAATAATTTATTAATAAATTTAATTGTATTTAATATTTTAAATATTTTGCTATATTTTTTGTTGAGTATTTAATTAATAAAAATAAATAAATATTAAATAATTAAAATTTTTAAAATAAAATAATTTAATATAAATTATTTAAATTGAATAATATTAATATTAATAAATTTTATATTTAAAATAATATTAAATATTAATTTTATTTATTATTTTTTAAAAATAAAAGTTTTTTTTTTAATTTTATAAAATAATTCAATTCTATTTAAACTGTTATAAAGTTTAAAATATTATTTTTATTTATTAAGTTTGAATTAAATAATTATTTTTGGTTCGTTTATTGCTTTGTACTTATTTATGGTTTTGTGTTTAAATAAAAAATTTATAAAATTAAATTAATAATATAAGTATTAATATATATTTTGAAAATATTTTAAATTTTAAAATTATTATATTTATAAATTAATTTAAAAAAATAAAAGATATTAACTTCGTTCAACCATCAATATTAAATTTTTAAATTGTATAACTAATTAAAATAAGTAAATTATTAATACGTAAATATTTTATCATTTATTACACATAATAATTTTTTTATTTTAAAATTTTTTTAAAAATTATAATTTATTTAAATTAACTTAAATAAAATATTAAATAAATATTTTCTGGTTAAAATATGTTTTTAAAACTAATATATTAAAAAATATCATTATCGGGATATATTATTTTATTGTTAATTTAATATTGAAAACTAAATTGCCAAATAATTTTTATTGAGATTAAAAATTAAAAACAAATTTATTTTATTTTAAGTTACAGTTATTTTTTATTTATTTATTATTTTATAAAATGAGCCCTGAATTAGAAAAAGATTATAATATTGTTTGCATTGAAAAAACGATTTGGATTTTAATCTCTCCCAACTTATCAGCAATAAAATTGTAATTTATCAAACTTTCAAAATTATTTTGATATTGTAAAATAATTAATTTTTATTAGTTATTATAAATTATTAATTCGTTAATAAATTACAAATTTTAACAAATTTGGCATTATGAAATAATTTGAAAAAATATACACTTTTATTAGTTTATTTTTTAAAATCTGCAATAAATAACAATTATTAAATCAAAATACTGTTTGCTATTACCATTTTAAATTGATATTATTTATATATATAAATAATCCTAAAAATTTAAAAATATAAATATTAAAAATAAAGTAAATAACAAATTAAATAATATTTTTCGTAAATAAACAAACTATAAATTTTAAAATTTGTATAATTATGGTAATTTTTATTAAATATTTTATTATAAATTAAAAAAATATTAATCTAAACTCTAAATTTTTATATATTTAATTAGATATTTCTACAAAAATTAAAACTTATAATATTTGGGATCTAATTTAATTTATATAATTTAATTTTTAAAATAATTGGTTTATAAATTGTTTTTATATATAAATTAAATCTAGCTTTTTTTATAAATGCATTTACTCAAAACTATGGAATTATTAGTAAATAGTGAGCAATGTTGTTTTAAACTAATATTTTAATTTTGAACTGTATATACATTTTAATCGATATTTATAATAACTTGTCAAAGATTAAATAAAATATTTTGGCATATATTATTGTCACTCAATTATTATTGAATGTTTTTTGTAAACAATTAAAACAAAATAAACATCTTTTTAAATAACTTTTATTTTTAAATTGATAATATTTTTATAATTAATTTTTTGATAAAAAAAATTACAAATTAATTTTATTTTTAAATTAAATTAAAAATTAGAATTTTAGAAAGTAAAATTTTGAATTGTTTATTACAATTATATCATCTTCATAAAAACATCAACTCAAGAAATAAAGTAAAAGTACAGATAACATTTATTACTTATAAATTTAATTAATGCATTTAATTAAAAATATTTTACTATTAAAATTTTTAATGATTAACATGTTAAAATATATATTTAAAATTTTTCTAAAATCCTAAATTAAATATATTTGATTAAAAATATATAATTTTTCAAAAACTGTATCTTATATTACATTTTAAATTTAATTTTAAACAATGTCTATAATTATTAATTTAGGCCACTATTTGCGTCAAAATTTTAATTATTTAATAATAACTGTTTAAGCGAATTGCAAATATTAGATTAATTTGCGTATTTTTTCATCATTAATTAATTAAATACTATTATGTGATATTTTCCTTATAAACTAGACATTTTCAATAACAAGGTAAGTAATTTATTTAAAATCTTTTTATTAAAATCTATTATATTCAATAGTAATTTTTAACAAAATTTCAAACAGAGTTAGATAAGATTTTAATTTTATTAATTATTAAATTTGAAATTGCAAATATTAAACTATATATTTTTATATATTTTAAAACATGGCGCAAATTTAATTTAAATTTGAACTTGTTTATATTTATTAATTATGAATAAATACTAAATATATAATTGTTCCTGCTACTTATTAAGCACTAATTATTGTCACAACTGTCTTTTATTAACTCTAAGTGTATCAAAACCTAATTAAATATTTACTTTAAATACAACACTACAAGCGAAGCACTAGACTTAAATTAGTCAATTACGGATTATATTTTGAATCCAAGCAAACCAATCAAATTTATTTTTATCACTTTTAAAAACAACTGATCTTCAATTTACTGGAAATACAATTCAATAAAAATTTTAACTTATTTCGTAATCTTGCGACAACTAATTTGCAATTTTTATATCGTATCGACATTTCTATCGCTATAATTAACATCAATCTCACATTCGAAGTCAAATACATTGCGCTGTCGTATGAATATATCAAAATTGATCTCAATGGAATTATCTAATTTTTTGACAACGTCGGGCATCAGTTTGAAATATTGCTTTTTTGAGAATCCAGTATGGTTTAAGTGAAACGATAGGCTTAAAATAAGTTCACATATAATTTTAATAAAAATGACTAGATATTTGAAGCATTTCTATTGGTTGACGTATATATAACTTTGATTGAAACACAACTATGTATTGTCAAGAAATCGTGTGGTTAGAACTGTGTCATTAAAAAAATATATTAATGATTATTATTGCAACAACAGCCTATTCGTTCTTTGTCGCAAATTTATTCTGTTTCCATTTAATATATATTTACATTAAACACTAGACACTAAAATGCAATGATAATTAATTTATTAATAAATTAATATTTTGCTAATAAAATTTTAGTTGCCACTCTTACGGCTTGTAAGCGTATTTTAGTTATATACAGTTAATTAACAAGTAATAATATTTTCAAAATTAATAATTTATTTGATACAAAATTTAAGCTATATAGAATTAAATATTATATTCATTAACAGTTTTAATAGTGATTAAAATTAAATAAATATTTAAATTTATATTTTGTATAAAAATTTATAGAATTAATTTAATAAAAATAACTAATTAAAATTTATTATTGCATTCAAAATATATAATATTAAAAAAAATTTATAACTGTAATATTTAATAAATATTAATTCTACCTTTAACCATTATTTATTTATATAATATTGGCTATACTTAAAAATACATTATATTTTAAAATTTTATTTTCATTTAAAAATTGCAAATAATAAAATATTTTGTTTATTTTGGTAATTATGAAATAATTTGTTAATATTTCAAAACTGTTTTATAATTGTTTATTAACTTTATAATTTATTAAAATCTAAATTATAATAAACACTAAAATTAATGTAATTAAACAAACGCAATATATAAACAATTTTAAATTAAAATCTAATTTAATGCATTAGATAAATCTTATTAAATTTAGTTGGACAAGACAAGTTGAGCTTAAACTAAATTTATTTGATTCTTGTCATTATTTTTATTTTTAATTACTAAATAATTTTTATTTTTAATTTAAATTGATTTTAGTATATCTTTACTTTTTTAATTAAAACTAATTATTTTAATTTTCAAATTTATTATCTTAAACTGGCAAAGTTATACAACTCTATGTCGAGTTAAATATTAACATAATGTGAAAATATCAAATAAAATTTTCTTTAAAATTTTAAGGACTGTCAAACAACCAATTTTATTTATAAATTATCACCATGTTATTAAAAATATTTATGACTGGGTTAAAGAATTTAATTGAATAATAAAATAAAATTTAGTAAAATGTAGTATTATGTACGTTTATAAACATCTCTTATTACGTTTTGCCTATCTCTTATTTTCCGTTATCTTTAACCGGCCACTTTTCTCAGCCCTGAACATAATATAATAATAAAAACAAAATAAGTATTTCAAATATTTGTTTTATTTTTATAAACACAACTATATTATAATTAAATATTTGAAATAAATTTGAAATAAACAAATATTTTAAAATTGCAATTAGCGTAAATTTTTTAAATTATAATAACTAAATTTAAATTATTAAAAATAATACTAAATATTAATATTTATTATTCTTTTCTCAGTAATAACTGTTTGTTTTTTAATTTTATAAAATAATTTAATTTCATTTGAACTGTAATAAAGTTTAAAATATTATTTTATTTATTAAAATATAATTAAATAATTATTTTTGGTTTGTTTAATACGTCTGACTATTATTTGCTTTTGTGTTTATATAAATATTTTATAAAAATAAATTAACAATATAAGTTTATTTTTGGCTAATAAATTAAATTTTAAAATTATAATAATTTTTATTGAAAAGAAAATTTAAAACCAAAATTTAAATAACTATTTGAAATAAAATTATTTTTGTATTTGGAATAATAATTTAATGCATATTATTAAACTGTAAACGAAATTTATTCCACTTATTTAATAAATTGTGTTGTTTAAAAATAAATTTATAGCAGTGAGAAAATCAAGATATTTATAGATTTCAATGTATGATTTTAAAATAATAATTTTATCAATATTATCTCGCATTTTTATAACAATCTACGAAGATTTTTGAAGCATATAATTTTAGATATACACATTATTTTTCTTAATTTTTTTAAAATTTGACACTAACATTATAGACAAATTAAAAAGATAAAATGTTTATTTAAATTTGTAATCTAACTCAAATTATTTGTTTTAACAAATTAAACAAATAAATAACTTTTATATATTTAAAAATAATTATGCGCTCTTTTTTTCCTGCTCTCTCTCTCTATTATTCTCATTCTTTCTTTCTTTCTATCTCTCTCTCTGTTTTATTCTTGAATGCGTTGGACTCATTTCGTAACTGGTAAATTAGTGGCTTATAAACTCAATTGAAATGGTAGCAAATTTAAATATTTTGCAATTAAATTTTACATCGTAAATTAAGAATTTGTTAAGTAATCCTCAAAATGTTACAATAACCGTTGGTTTGGCGCATGGAAAGGATCACTTGATTTTTGAAACGTCTTGAAATCCTTAAATAAAAAATCTCTAATGTGTGCTTTGTTGAAATACTAATCTTTTTCAGGTGTAAACAACCAATTTTAAGCATCAATTAACATTTTATTTTAAAAACATTTCTTTGTTTAAAAAAGATTTGTGTATGCAAAATCTTTAAAAACAAGCGCATTAATCGATTCGTTAACAAATTTAAATATAAGTTTGCATTTTCCTTTTTTCGGAAAATCTGGCTATATACTAAATAAAAAAATTGCGCTTGTTTATCTAAAATTTTAACAATTTGGCGAAAATTAAAAGCATTATTTACTTATATGCCAACAACTGCTACAAGATCTTATGTGATACTGAATGCGTGTACAGTTATGAAGTTACCAAAATTGTTATCTAAACTCTTGGCTTTTTAGAATATAATTTGTTGCATCGTAAGTATTTTATTTATTTGATTTTCAGGTATGGTAGCGCGCCTTTGTTTCTAACATATGTTATTTTAATTATTTTAAAACAAAACCTAGATTAAAAATTTTATTTTTAATTATTATTAATTATTTTATAATGATTTTAATTAGTTTAGTTTAGTTGTTTAAATTACTGTGGATTACGCTAATTTGGTATAGTTTATTAAAATTTGTAGTATTGTATAAAATTATATTCCAGTAATTTATATTTACCTTTCTATGCTTCAGATATGTTACAAATATATAAAAAAATTATTTTCATTATGTTTAAATAAAAAATATATAAATTATAATAACTGTAATTAATTATAATATATTCAGTTTTATTACTACTCTTTAACATTAAAATTAAAATTGGGATGATTTTGCAAGTTCTAAATTTATATTTGTTTTTACATACCGATATTTAACAATGTTTAATCCTTGCAAAAAAAATTTCGGTTATTTTTGATAAATAAATATAAATCATAATTTTATTATTTTATTTTAAACTATTAATTATTTTAGAAAAAATTAATAATTTTAAATTATTTTTGTTTAATAAAATGTTTTATTATTTTTTTATTTATATAAATTTTTAAATAAATATTTCTTCAATAAAAAAATTTAAAAAATTGATTAACTTAATACTTTATTCATTTTAAAAAAATTATTTAAGCACAACTTAATTAAGACTTTTTTACACTAGGATGTTTTAGTCAATCTAACAGTAGACGCGCTTTACGATTGTTTTACAGCTAATCATTATCAGTACTAATCTGTTTCGGTAATAACTTAACTATAAATTAAGTTAAAATTTTGAATGACTAGACGAATTACATGTTAACATTATAAAAAAATAACTAAAAAATATTTTCAAAATTAAAAATACTTTTAATCAAACAACAGCAACTTTAATTTAAAAACAATTTTGTAGACATAAATTATTTTATTAAAATTATATTAATTTTAATTCAAGAATATTAAAAAAAATATATTGAAATATTTTATTAAATAAACATTAAAACAAACTTAAAAAGACTGTACTTGTAATTTTAATTTGTATAGTTAACTTAAAATTTTACTTGTATAGTTTGTGTAATTGAGTGTCACTTGTGTGTTTGTGTAATACGCAATTATTTTTTAAATAACAATTTAAATAGTTAAATGGTTTTAAATTGTTGACAATCTATTTTAAATTCATTTAATGAATGTTTTTAATAACAGCTTAGTTGCTTTTAACTCACTTTATGACTACTTTATTAATCAAGTAACCATGAAAAAACAGTCTTACTTTTGTATTTTTATATGTTTTATATAAATAATTTTTAGTTTTTTAAAAAGAATAATATTTTTAAATCAGAAATACCACCTCGCTTTGAATTTAAATTGCCTAAGTTTGGTTTAGTAAGGTACTTTCTTTAAATAATGACTGTAACATAAATTTTCGATAATATTAAAAACAAAACTTAATTTCACAACAAATTTATAATTTTAATATCTAGCAATCTTTATAAATTATTTAAATTTAATGTTTTTTCAAAAAGTTTTTAATATATATTCAATATTTTTAGTTGTAATAAACAATTAGTTTAAAATTGCAAAAACAGTTTTATTTGTAATTTATAATTAAATTTGCTATCACGCTTGTGTAATAAGTTTTACTTGAGTAATTATATTTTAATAAATGTTTTAATTGATTGCTAAATTACAAATATTTATATTAAATAATTATTAAATAGTTAAACGATTAATGAAATTTGATTTATCTACAAGTCAGACTCTGGAGAACTTTTGCTTTCAATTGTCAAAAGACTAAACAACACCTGACCTGAATTCTCATTGCAAATAACAAAGACATTCTAAAAAACAAGAACTGAAATACGAGCACCAGGTGGTCAGGGAATAAAAAATAAAAAGAAAATAAAAACGTACTCAACCAAACAAATCGTGTGACTACTGGAAGATAAACTTTAACAACTTATTCAACAAAAAGGCATATTACTCTTTTATATTTATATTAAATTATAAATTTTACTTTGTAATAAATAAACATTTTACAATTAATTTGTTTACGCTAATTTATATTAAATTCAATGTATTTATTTAAATTTTTTAATAAAATTAAAATTTATAAAAACTGTAAAATAATACTTAATTATTAATATATATTGTTGTTGAAAATAAAATAAATTATTTGGATATAATTGATCCTAAATAGAATTTAATGTTATTTTAAATAAACTTTTAGTATATTAAAGCTTTAATTAAACATTGAATACATAATTTATTCTAAATATACCCTCATGTCAATCGAAAACGTGTAAGAGTCAAACATGGAATTGCATTTTAAATAAATGATAAAATTATGTGTTTGTTCAGAACAAAACATTTTCAAAGTTAGCCAACTTGCCAAACCCCATTGTGCAAATATAAAATCAAAAATTAAATACATTTATTAATTAGCCACATACAAATATTTTGATGTTTATATTATTAAAGTGGCAAAATGTTAATATTGTTTGCAAATTTTTTTACAAACATTTTTATATCTAGTAAACTTATGCAATCTATTAATTTTAAACATTATTTTTAAAAAATTAATTATTTCAATTAAGTTTTGATATTAAGCAAAACAGTAATAAATAAAATAAATGTAATTATCTTAATAAATTTTCTACAATTTTGTTTTTTCCATATTTTAAACTTTAAAATATAATTGTAACAAAATATTTAAATATGTACTTTATTTATTAAGAGAAGGAAAATCTGAGAAGCACAATCTAACATACAAGCACCTTGAGATCAGAGATTAAAACAGTGAATAGTAAAACGAAAATGAAAACGTACCCAACCAAACAATTTGTGTGCCTACAGTTTATTCTACAAAAAATATACTAAACTGTTATATTTATATTAAATTTTAAATTGTAATAAATAAACAATTTAATATTAATTATTATTTTTAATTGTTTACAATTATTTATATCATATGCAATGTATTTATTAAAATTTATTAATAAAATTAAAATTTGTAAAAACTGTAAAATAATTCTTAAGTAATAATATTTATTATTGTTAAAAATAAAATAATTTATTTGGCAAGATCAGCCTCTGAATAGAATTTTATGCTATTTTAAATAAACTTTAATTATATTACTGTTTTAATTAAAAATTAAAAACATAATTTATTCTAATTAAACCCTCGTATCAATCGAAAACGCTGAAGAGTCAATCATTGAATTGCATTTCAAATAAAAGTTAAAATTATTTGTTTTTTCAGAACAAAAAATGTTTAAAGTTGGCCACCCTGCCAAACCCTATTTTGCAAATATAAAGCCAAAAGTTTAATACTTTTTATTAAGTAGCCACATACAAATATTTTGATTTTTATATTATCACAGTGACAAAATGTTAATATTGTTTGCAAATTTTTTAATAAACAATTTTTATCTAGTAAACTTATGCAATTGATTCATCAATAGTAAACTAGTAATTGATTTTAAAAATTAATTTAACAAATTAATTATTTAATTTGAGTTTTGATATTAAGCAAAACTGTAATAAATAGAATAAATGTAATTATCTTAATAAATTTTCTTTAATTTTAAAATATAACATAAAACTATAACAAAATATTTAAAAATGTATTTTATTTATTAATTTGTATTTCTTTTATTTTTAATAGTTTTATGTATTTAATTTGCTAGCATGTATTTAAATATTTACATGTATAAACATTACATTAATTGTTTTTTTTTATTGCATTTTTGTTTTAAATTTGTAAAATTTCCAATAAAATTTTTTATCAAGTTTAACTGTAATTATATTTTATCAAAATTACCTATAATTATATTAAAAGTAAAATTAAGTTTAAACATATATTTAAATTTAAAAATAAGTAAAAGAATAGTTTTAAAAAAACAAAACATTATATGAGTTACAGTTTAAAAATGGTATATTAAGTTAATACAACTCAAATAATACAAGTGAACAAAAATTTAATCATTTAGCAAAATTCTAAAATAATTGAAATTACAAGAAATAACTTACAAGAAACACAATTTAAATTACGTTATAAAAATAATTACCAGACCAAAGCTTTTTATTTAATTTTCATTTAATTGAATAAAATATCTATAAAAATCTTTAGTATTCTCAAAAATAAAAACCTTGAACATGTTTGATGACCCTGTAGATGCTAATGACAAAACTATATGTTGATTTTAACTAATAAAATTTTAATATTTAATTTTAATTTAAAATTTTAATTATTAACATTTTGGAAATAATTTCTTTAATATTTTCTTCCTTCCAATAAATAATTTGTATTTTCTAAAATATAATAATTTGTTTATAAATACTGTTTTATATATTTAATATTTGTAATGAATTTAACTATTTGTATTCGCTTAAATTTTTTAAAAATAATTAAAATAATTTTCTGTTTATTTACTGATTTATTACGAATTATAACATTTAACTAAAAACTAGTTATTTTTACATTTGTTATACTTTTATAAAATTTTAAAATAGTAGAAAAAATATTAAAATAAACTTATTATAAAAATAAAAATGACATATTGAAAAATAAACAAAATTACAAAATAAGTAGTTGCCAAATAATATGAAAGAGAATTAAACACAAATACCAATATATATTAAAATTTTAGATACAGTTGATTATGTAATTATTTTTAATAATTAATATTTTTAATGTTTTGTTTTGTTTTATAATATTCATGTTTTTTAAATGTTTCAATTTTTAATTACAACATTACAAATATTTAAAATTTAATTAAATTAATTTACTATTTATTTTTGTTTAATATATATTAATTATTGTGTATGCGTTAACTAAC
>JAQFXP010002232.1:0-15897 GCA_034693685.1 Belba bartosi
AAATATACAAGCGAAACTATTTATAAGTTTGTTTAAATTGAAAAATTCGTGTCCCTTTTTGAATATGGTTGACTGTACATAGCAAATGGCCTGGACTGCAGCTACGTCTACTACATTGATTAATATTATTTGCAAAGATTTATAATTTCGTTTTTAATCGTTTGTAAAAGCTTTAAGGCATAGCTCAGCACAAATATGAATATCTATATTAAATTAAAAGTTGAATAATTTTATTAACATTAATATTCAAAATAGCAATACTGACCGGAATTAAAGTAGTTTTTCTCCAAAAGTAAATCTAAACTTATTTTTATCCAAAATATTTGCAAACATTAGCCAATTATTGTATTCCTAATTCAATAAATCATTTGAATTAAATTTATCCAAAACTGCATTTAATTTCGCTATTTTTATGTCAATTAAATCGCAAATAAAACAACTGATTATATATTCACTGATTGATGAAATTGTATTAAAAGCATTAATTTCAGCGAAATATTTCAAATGAAAATTATTTTTCATTATTACTAAACCATAAATGTTTAACATAACAACAAATATGTTGCGAATAGAAATCAACAATAATATATTAGACAATTGAGAGTTTATTTCTCTAATTGTTTCAATAATTAAATAAAATATTTTTATTTTTATAACTTTTAAATCAAAATATTTTTTACAGTTTTATAATTAATACAAATAAATATAAATTATAACAAAATCATATATAACTCATATTATGAAAAGATATGAAATAATAGAAAAGTTTAAATATTATTCGAAAATTAAATAAAAACTAAAACTTATCGAAACAATCGAAACAATTAATTGGAATTCGTGTCAGAACTCAAATCCAAATCGATTTGAATAACTCTGTCGTTGTCTGGCATTTGATGGGTTTGGGTTAGGGTTTGATTGCATTTACGTCTTTGTCTTTGCGTCCACTCTATAGACATCGAATCTATAATCGAATTCCTTTCGATCGAAACAACGATTGTTTTCGTGATTTTCAGATCTTCGCTGACATTCGACTTCAGATCGAATTCATTCTCTAATTTGTTGTCGACTTTAGCCGACGAGTCAATGCATTGAATGGAATCGAAATTCGATTTAATCGAGTCGTTCAACAACTCATTTAACCTAAAGTTCTGTTCAAAACTCGACTTCGATTTGAGCTTTGGTTAGAAAATATGTGAATCGATTGACTTTCGATGCACTAATCATATGAATATAATTGAATCATTCAATCGGTTAAAAAGATTTCGATTGATTCGATTACGAGTATCGATGGCTTGCAGTGAAGTGACGTCTGTCTTGACCTCCAATTCAAACCAGTTTTAAGTCGAATCTGTTTTTCTAGTCTTTGTCTTCGAGTGAAGGAATAGTGAAATGCATTTAAAGACAAACTTTGCATTAAATCACCTTTTGTTGCCCTCATTTCGACATCACTTGGATTTCATCGGTTGTAAAGACAATCGCTCTTAGAATTCCAGAGCTCTTCGTTTGTCGCGTAAGTTAGAGCTGAGTCAGAGTTCAGTATTGTTTGAGAGGTTACGACCATTTGAGCTGCATTTTCGTCTATAATTTTGAAGTTAAACGTTTTGAACAATTTTAAAAACATTTCAGATCTAATCGCAAAACTTGTCATTAGTTTTATTAATTTTATCGATTTATTCGTTTCTTTTCTAATATCCCTTTGAATCGATTTTTTTCGATTCGAAATACTTTTGTTTTTGAGTTTTTGAAATTAAGTTCTTATTTCTTAATTCCTTTCTATTGTTCGGATTAGTCGTATTAATGCTTTTATTCATAATCCTAATACTAATACTCTTATTCTAATTGTTATTCTTATCGAATATTTTGATCGAATTTGAGCTCAAAATCAAACTCTTATTCAAAACCGTTTAACTCGAATCCGAACCAAATTTTCGATAAATTCTATCGATTAGTCTCAACGGAAAACTTGATTTCAACGAAACAAATGAATTATTCTTCAGATCTTTGATTGGAATGTAATTCAAATAAAGCAGAAATTCGCCGCTAAATTCAATAGATCTCTTTTCTGGTTCCGTCGGTGCGAGTTCTGGAACTGGTGACTAACTTTTGATCTATTATTTGATTTTATCGATCGCTTCAGTCGTCAGACGTTTTACAATGACTTCTGTTTTTATATTTCCTAACATTTGAGTCAAACTCTCATTTAGATTATCCAAAGAACTCATTTCCAAATTTTATCCACAATTACTCTGCAATTGAACGTCTGGTTTGTTCTGTTAATCAGTACTGCTGTCCCTATAGTACCAAAAGGTCTAAAACATTGGAAACTTTAGTTATGAAATTATAACCAATTTATGATATTTGTGTTCATAGTAATAGAAGTTAATCAGATTTGTCGCACAAATTACATTCGTCTTGAGTTTTTAAATCAAATCGATAATTATATTATAGGTATTAGGGCGTAAACGTGTAGGCTAACCCCAAACGATAACTCTAGTGCTATCCAAAGTAAATAAGCGGTAGATTATCAATTATTTTTATATATGTCTTTTGGCAGCTCATAAACCAAAGTTTTGTTAAAATTGTAATAATTTGCAATATTAATGTCAATAAATTTTGCGAAAAGTCGAATATCATTTGCATTAAAACCAATGGCTTGTAATTTCATCGATGGATGATCCGGAATGATAGCGAAATCTAGTAATTCTTCGAGTGTTTGACAATTTAAATGTTTGGCTCTTAAGGTTAAAATTCTTATAATTGGATGAAAAGAATGTTTCCATAAAGTCCAATAGAAAGTGCACCGGAAACGCAATTTTTAAAATTTTAAGTTTTATAAAGTCGTAGATTATTTGGTGGTTTATAGTTTAAAAGTTTCTATGTTTTTCCAATTATGTTCGACTGTAAAAAGATATTGTCTTTTATAAATGTGCATAACTCTTTAGATATAACTGTTAGAGAAATAAATTTGCGAAATTTATCATTACTGTATGGTTTTATCATGATTAAAATAAAATTTTAAAATAAACATATTATGTAACCTTCGGCCATCATCTTTGTAATTGCTATTTCTAAGTTATTGAAGTTTTGATTCAAATAAAAGCTATAAACACTCTATCCCATGCAAGTTACATTACCCTAAGGTAGCAAATAATCAATATGTTAAAAAAGATAATTATAACATTTTATTCTAAATTATAAAAATTTATTTTAAATTATAACATCCAATTTTTGTAGAGTAAACTACAAAAACAAAAATAATTTTAACAAATTTATCAAACTGGGAGTGTTTTTTAATTTAAAAAACAATTTAATAAATATTGTAAAACCAACTTATTAAACACGCCTAAATTTTAATAATGTCATATATCACATAAAGACAGTAAAACATTTCATCATAATTTTTAATATTTTAAAATTTATATATAAATAATTGTTAATAAGATTGTAATTGTTCTAGCCGCAAACTTGTTATTACTTTAAAATATTATTAAAATGTTATCAAATCATTGCATTTTGTATAAAAAAGATGAAATTTTAAAATTTTCCGATATTATAGATAATAGAAGTTTTGTAGTTATGACTGCATCTAAATATCCTTATATTGACACCATGTAAGTTTGATAATAAATATCAATTATTTACTTATCTTAAAATGCTTATTCTTTAAATGTCTAAATTTTATTTACTTTTAATATAATAAATATTTATATAATAACAAGAAATAAAACTTTAAAATTTACTTATATTATAAAATTGCAAAATTTGAATGATAATTTTTAAAAATTTAAGATTTTATAAATTTGTTAACTAGTAAAAACAAGGTTACTAATTTGGATAATTTATACGAAATATGCGGACCTATGTTGACATTAATAATTGAGTTTGTAAAATTCTATAAATCAACGTAATTAAATTTAAAATTAATTAAAATTAATATTTTGCTAAATTAAATTAAATTAAATTTTAACTAGTTTAACAATTCAAATGCGGCCAGATAATAATGAAGAACTGCTAAATGCTTTACTTAAAAATACACCAGATGCTTTTATTGGGCCGACAATAACAAGTCACATTATATCGTATGGTGAATTTTTTTCTGCTATGAATATATCGTTTACACACACGGATTGTATTGATTTCTATGAGATCGCTATAATGGCCACAACCAGAACCGGTTCCCAAACTATATATAGATATTTCCAATGCTTTCGACTCAATGTTTGGCTTTTTATTATTGTTTCAATTTTTGTAATATCTCTTATCTCGTCATTAAGAAAATTATCAAATTTTTCTGAGTTTTGTAAATATTTATGGAATTATTTTTATAATTATTTTATAATATTTTATTCAAAATCATTGCAAACATTTGTTTTAAAATCAAAATATAAGTCAATTCTCACTCTTTGGATAATTTTGGCTACATTTTTGTCGCTTATGTTTACTCAATATCTATTGGAATATATGGTTAGACCTCTTCCTGTGATTAAAATCGATTCTTTGGAACAGTTGTCAAAACAAAGAAATATGAAAATTAGTGTTAGATCTGATTTATCGGCTTTAGTAACGTCTGCTACAAATAATAACTTTGAAGTTACTAAGATGATTAAAGCACAAATTGATGCTTATTTTGATTTTTATGATGATGAATTTCTGTTTAAATTAGCGTCTGGTTTAAGAAATGGTTCGATAGCTTACATAAATGATCGATTATCTTTAATTTTTGACGTAATTTATTTATCAAATTTACAAAATATTAGCAAAAATGTAATTAATTTAAACGAAATATTGCATATTTCTAAAGAATATTTAGGAATTGAGCCATACTTTTTGCCAATTAGTTTGAAAACTGGTAAACATTATGTGAATGTTTTAAATTGTGTGTAAGTTAATTATATTTCATTTTTAAACTAGTTAATGTCAATAATTAATTAAATTCTAATTATTTATTTGTTTTGCTTAAAAAATTATTTAATAATTTTTTTAAATTAATTATTATTTTAATTTTAGAATTTTTTTATTACGCGAATCCGGTTTATACTCTCATTGGATGAAAGATATTCTCAATTATAATCGAAAAAGTATTGGAAAACTCATTCAGAAAACAGTTAATCCAATCGTTGAATACAATACACTCTTAATGACTGATTTATTTGATTTGTTTTACTTATTAGGTTTTGGATTATTATTTTCTATAATTATTTTTATTTTTGAGTTTACAAAAAATATTTTCATTTATTTTCAAAAGTTTTTAAAATTAATTAGTTTTTTATATCAATTATTAATTTATTTTATTTATTTTATTATTTCCAAATTAATTAATGCAATAAATAAAATAATATAATATTATCTGAAATGAGGAAAAAAATTTGAATGAGTACTGCTATCCAGTAATAAAGACAAAATATTTGCTAAAACAAGACATAAGTTATAAAATGATCTCTGAGCAGAGATTGAGTAGGTCGGCCGATTTAAGGAGATCAGGGGAGGAATTTTTTTTTTAAATTTTGACCAAAAACCTAGTGAGTATCAGGAGAAGAATTTTCCAAAAATGCTAAAAACCCTATATATTTATGATGCAATTTTATTTATTTTAACTGGATTTAAACAGAATTTAGCAAAAACTTAGCAAAAATTTTTCAATTTTAATTAAAAAATCAGCAACTAAAAAATTTGCCGCCGCCGAAATAAAAAAGTTGAGGAAAGCGGAATATTTTTTCTCGGATTAAATGCTAAAAGGGGATAAATCTCAAATTTTTAAATTAGGGGTAATTTTTGGCTGGTCTCTCTTCTCAATTTCTGGCTTTAAGATAATGTATAAAAATAATATCAAATAATTGGCAAAAACTTATTGGTAATCAAATCACAAAATTACCTGTCATTTGTAGAATGTGTGCTAACTAATTGTAGATGTTAGAAATTAATCGGTTACTATTTTCAGTTTTTGTTTAAGTTATATACAAGAATGCAAAATTTAAAATTTAATTGTAATTATTCAAAAATATATTTATATATTAAATAATTATATATTACAAATTTTTTTAGTTTTATTTATTTTTATTTTAATATTTCCGACTTTTGACGCGCATAGTATTATTTGCTACATTTTGTAAACTCTACATATTACAAAATATTACCAAATTAATTATTTATAATTGACAGATGATTGAATAGTAAAAACTTAATCAATATATATAACTGAAACACATATTATCAATACATTTATATGCAGTATTCTAAAATTATTTATATAAAAAAGATTAAGTTAAAAACTTAAAAGGAACGTTTTATTTACGTCATATCAGATTTTTTTAATTATTAAGAAGTACTTTATAAATAATGTAAATAATTAATTAAAATTTTGCTGAATTTTTTCTAAAATTATTTAAATTAGAAAATTTTAGTCTTGTTTTAAAACAAAAATTTAATAATTTTTGTTGAATACAAATTATTAGCATATTACAATACAAATTATTGCACATTATTGCATTAAAAATTTAATTTGTATTATGAAAATGTTACTTTATCAATAATTCATTTACATTAATTTATTATATATTGTACTCTATATTATTAAATAAAATTTAATATTTTAAAAAATTAAAATCATTATATATTAATGCAATTTTAAACAAGATGAGTTCAAATTATTGTATCAGCTATCATGAAGATCAGAGTTTAAAATTTTCTAATATCATTGATAATAGAAGTATTGAAATTATGCCTGTTTCTATTTATCCTTATATTGATGTGAAGTAAGTGTTTGTATTAATTAATTAATTAAAATAATTAAAAATATTTTGTAATTATTTTTTATTAATATTTTTATCATTAATAAAAAATGATTTAATTATAATATAGAGCGACACACTATAATACGACGATTTGAGTACCGGGCTAAAATTATTATTATTTAAAATAATAAAATATAAATTATATCAAATTAGAGAAAAGAAATAAAAATTTGGTAATGCTCAAGAAATTTTATAATATTTTAAATAAATATTTCAATTTTTGAGCGCAAAAATTGATAGACATGTTTTTAATAGTAAATAATTTTTATGTTTTATAATAATAATAATAATAATAAACTTTATTGAGACTTTTATCAATGAGATACATAACAAGCTGTATTAATAAATTACACTAAATTGTTGTATAATTTAGTTAAAAATAATTTAAAATCAGATTCATTTCTTATAAAAACAGGTAATTTGTTAAAAAGTTTTATACAATAATTAAAATAGATTTTGTCAATTAAATTAATTCTTTTATAACACATTTTAATCATAATACCATTTCTGAAAGTTTTATAAAATTTTAAGTAATTAGATTATTGCTCAGGAACTTTTTTTGTGTTACATCTGATTTTGTTTACGAGTGATAGAGCAGACAATTCTCTTCTTGTAATTAATTTCTGTAATTTAAAATATTTTAGCCTTTGTTTATAGTTTAGGTCATATTTATCTAGTTTATTACAGATATATTTTGTTATTTTTTTTTGAACTTTTTCTATTAAATTACTTTGTGTTTTATTCGGAACCCAAGAATTATTTGAAAACTCAATAATTAGTAAAATATAAGTTTTGTATAGTTTTAAAAATGTCAGACCTTTTGATCTTTTGCATATTTAAAAAAAAATTAAATTTAGATAAAGATTTATTTATAATTTCAAAACAATGTAAATTAAAACACATTTTTGTGTTATATATTATGCCTAAGTGTTTATGGGAATTAACAGTAATAATATTTTTGTCTTTTATTGTATAATTAGATAAATTACATGTTTTTGAACTTAAAATTTTTGAAATCATTAAAAATATCATTATATGAAATGTCATTAAATGAAATGTCATTATATGAAATGTTATTAACTTCTATGCAATTGCATTGTTGTAAATATTCAATATTTATATATTTTTTTATTTAAACTTTAAATTTTATTTGATTTAAAAAAAACAATTTGTGAGAATAGTTGACTAAATCAATCAGTAATGAAAACCGCCGACACTAACAAACAGAAGATATCAAACATTTGCAACAATGCAATCGCATAGAAGATAAGTCTATTAAAACCACGTTTAAAAATCTTTATGCTCAAAAATAAAAATTTTTATTTAAAATATTATAAAATTTCTTAAAAATAATAATTTTTTATTTCTTTTTTTTAATTTAATATAATTTATATTTGATTATTTTAAATAATAAAAATTTTAGCCCGGTACTCAAATCGTCGTATTATACAGTAGTGTGTCGCTCTATATTATATAAATAAAATAATATTAAATTATTAATTAATAGTGATTTAGATGCAAACAATTACAGTATATGTGGATTATTATTAATGTTAATTATTGAGTTTGCTAAATTTTATAAATCTGAGTAAGCTTAATTAAGTAACTATTAAAAAAAAATTTTTATAAACCAAAATCTGTTTAAATAGAATAAAAATCAGAAAAATATCAAATCAGTATGGTGAAGTTATAGCCTCTTTAATGGAAAAGTCTCCTGATATATTTGTTACGCCAGCATTAGCAAGTCAAATTGTTGAATACAATCCATTAATGGCTGAAATGAATATTTCGGTTATAATATCAGATTGTATTGATTTTATGGAAATATCTATACTTTCGAAGACTAATACCGGTGCTCTACCGATGTTCACTTACTTTCTATGCTTTCGGCTAAACGTTTGGATTAATATAATTATTTCGATTTTTGTTTTATCTTTTATCTCATTATTACTACAGTTTTCAACTTTTTATCGATTTTATGAATATCTTTGGATTTATTCAATTTTGTTATTTACGAAATCATTTCCAAAAATATATTTTAATTTAAAGCAAAATTTTATTTTATGTTTTTGGTTATTCTCGACAACAATAATCTCATTTATGTTTACAAACTATTTATTGGATAATATGGTTAGACCTCTTTCGTTGGATAAAATCGATTCATTGGAAGATTTATCCAAAAGAAGAGATATAAAGATAATAACCAGATCTGACAGTTCTTTGGCTAAATTTCCCGAACAGTTTGACCACAATATTAATACACAATTAGAGCCCTATCGGGATTTCAATATCAATGAATTTCAACAAAATCTATTAAACGGTTTAAGAAAGGGTTCATTTGTTTACGTTAACAGAAGATTATCATTAATTTTCGACTTAATTAAGATATTTAAAACATTAAATATTACTAAAAATACTGAAGAAATAACGAAAAATTTGCACATTTCTGAAAAGAGTATTGAAGTTAATCCATATTTTTTAATTTTAGATAATAAAAATATAAATAAACAAGCTTGGATTGCATTTAACCAAGTGTACGTATTATAATCTTAATTATTAGAAACCAATACAGTATAGCAGTTAAAACTGTAAAAACGTTAAAGTTACATTGATTTGTTACTATTTGTATCTAAATGTTTGTTTCGGTTTGAGGATGCTCCATTTGATACGCTCCATAAAAATCTTTTTTCGAATTGGTATAAATTATGGGCCAATCCTGAAAAGAGGGCATTAAGAATAGAATTTATTTTAAATTTCTAAAAAAATTATATATTTATGATAAAATTTTACATAATTTAACTGAATTTAAAACGGATTTAACAACAATTTAGAAAAAATTTTTAAATGTTAGCCAAAAAACTAAAAAATTTCCTTACTTATACGGCGGCCGACAAAAAGTATAGGGAAATACCTTTTGCGGACTAAATATTTTTATGGCAATTAATTCAAATTTACAATTTCTTTATAAATAATAAGTTGGTGACAATATTTGTTTTGTAAAATCTTATGATTTGATGCTTTTTTACACATATTTTATTAATTTTTTCAATTGTTTTTCATTTAAGTAACTTAGAGTTCTTAATTCAAACTAATTATATTTTTAAGTAAATGAAATATTTGACTAAAAACAATAAAACTTATAATTTTGTAAAAAATTGTTTACCAATTTGGATAAATATTTTATATTATATTAATCCTTAAGACAAAATTTCTTTTGTGACAACTGCCACATCAACCACCTTCTTCCATTCCATAAACAGATACGAATTTAAGCATGTAAATTTGTTCTACTGTTTTTAGAATTTCCCTAATACTTATATATTTGTTCGAAAACAACCTATAAGAAATATTAACTTATTAAATATAAATGGCATAGTAAATAAAATAAAATAATTTTTATTTAATTAATTGTTGTTTATATTTTAATAAATAAGTTTTACTATAACTTAGTTTTGTTTTAGTGTCGCATATCTTCGCGAATCCGGTTTATACTCTGAATGGATGAAAAATATTCTCAATTATAATCGAAACAAAATTGGAATACTTGACCAAAAAATCGTAACTCCAATAATTGAGTTCAGTGTAATCTTATTGTCGAATTTGTTTGATTTGTTTTACTTATTATGTTTTGGATTATTAATTTCTTTTATTATTTTTATTATTGAAATAATAATTTTTTTATACATGATAAATTTTACTAATTCGTTTTATTATAAATATTAAGAAAATTAAAACCTAACATGTAAATTTTGCCCGATAAATTTTTAGCATTTATAAAATGTTTTAATAAAAAAGATTATTTTTAAAAACAATAAATTAGTTTATAAATAAAATCAGTATTAATTAAGTTTAGTCGAATTACTACTACTATTCATAGGCCGAAGCCTTTCTTCCTGCACAACCAGTAGTGAGGCCAGGACTCATCACTTCACCGTTAGGTATGGTGACGAGGATAGTATCACAGTTTTAAGAGCACACACCTGAACGCTCCGTATACGTAGATTAGTGGTTATTAAGCTAGCGTACATTACCAGTAGACGGCCCTTGGTATGGCCCGTGGTCATTCTAGCCTCAACTTACGCCTAGAATTTTTTTTAGGAGAAAAAAAATCTTGTTACAGCTGGGGTTCGAACCCACTATCTTAGGGTTATAGAGCGGACGCATTACCACTGCGCCACCCGCCTGAGTTGAGTGGAATTAGGATATGCTCAAGTACAAATAAAAATAAAAATTAATTTAAAAATATTTCTAAACAAAACATTTTTATAATAAACAATAAAATAAAATATATTTTTAAATTAAATACAACTAAAAATGAATATAAAATTAAAAAATTGTTATAACAAAGTTGACTTATAAAATATTATTGAAGTATGTAATGTATGTTACAATATATATAAATTATTTATAATAATATAAATTTTAAAATGATTGTTTCTAATATAAAAATAATATAAGCGTAAATTTTCCATTAATAATAAAATCTTATTAAAGTAAAAATATTTTTAAAAATAATTTTAACCTAATTTATATTTTTTAGTATTGTTTTTAAAACAAAAATTTAATATTTATATTGAATATAAATTATTAACATATCATTATTGTATTGCGGATACAACTTGTGTTATGAATTATGTATTATTAATATTATAATTTTTTAAATATTTTATTTCATTAATAATTTATTTAAATTAATTTTATTAAAAACTGTGCTTTATATTGTCACACAAAAATTAATATTTTTAAAAAATAATTAAACCGATTTTATTTTAATATAATTTTAAACAAGATGAATTCAAATTATTGTATTCGATATAGTGAGGGCCAAATTTTATAATTTTCTGAAGATATTATTGATAATAGAAGTATTGAAATTATGCCTGTTTATATTTATCCTTATATTGATGTTATGTAAGTGTTTGTAATTGAATTAATCTATTTTAATTATATTGAAAAATTAAAAACATTATGTTAATGCTTGTATTTATTATTTGTCGCTAGTTAAAATATTTCTAATTGTATTATTATAATGTATAAATAAATTAAATTAAAAATATTATTTAATAGTGTTTTAAAGTTAAACAATCAAGACACATTTTACGATATATGTGGATTATTATTAATGTTAATTATTGAGTTTGCTAAATTTTATAGATTTCAGTAAGTTTAATTTGTTAATTAAATAATAATTATTAAAATAAATTTTTCTAATACAAAAATTGTTTAAATAGAATACAAATCCAAATCACATCAAATAAATTTGATGAAATGATGAGCACTTTAATGGAAAAACCTCCAGATATGTTTGTGTGGCCGTTATTAGCAAGTCACATTGTTCAATACTCTCCAATGTTGGCTGATCTGAATATTTCGGGTATAATCTCAAACTGTATTGATTACATGGAAATGGCTATACTTTCGAAGACTACTACCGGTGCTCAACCCATGTTTACTTACTTTCTATGCTTTCTACCAAACGTTTGGATTCTTATATTTATTTCAATTTTTGTTTTATCTCTTATCTCATCATTACTACAGTTTTCAAATTTTTTTAAATTTTATGATTATATTTGGATTTATTTAATTCTATTATTTACGAAATCATTTCCAAAAATGTTTTTAAATTCGAAGCAAAAATTTGTTTTATTTTTATGGTTATTCTCGTCAACTATACTCTCACTTATGTTTACCGAATATCTATTAGAATATATGGTTAGACCTCTTCCGGTGATTAAAATCAATTCATTGGAACAGTTGTTGAAACAAAGAGATATTAAGATAATAACCAGATCTGACAGTTCTTTGGCTAAGTTTGCAGAAGAGGGTGAATCAGATTTAGCCAAAAATATTAAAACACAATTAGAGTCCTATCGAGATTTCAATGACTATGACTTTCAACTAAAATTATTATTAGGTTTAAAAAATGGTTCACTTGTTTACGTAAACAGAAGATTATCACTAATTTTTGACGTAATTAAGATATTTAAAACATTAAATATTACCGAAAATACGGATAAACTAACAAAATCGTTGCATATTTCTAAAGAGAGTATTGAAGTTAATCCATATTTTTTAATCTTAAATAATAAAAATATAAATAAACCAGTTTGGAATGCATTTAACCAAGTGTAAGTATTCTAATACCATTTTTATGACAAATATAACAATAATACAACAAATATTAAAACTACAGTATTAGTGATAATAATATACTTATAAAGTTTATTAAAAATTTACCCAGCTAGTTTTTACTAAAAAGATTTTATTATTCTACAAAATAAGTCAAAATTTTATAAAAATTTAAAAATGTTAAATTCTTTGCAAAATTCTACAATTATATTAAAATTTTAGGTTGATATAAGATAGCATTTTTAATTTTATTAAGAATATATCAAAAAAATGCTTTTGACAATTTCTGTATAGTAAATTTTTATTTATATTAAATATTCTTTGCGAAACCTAAGAGTTCAACATGTTTGTTTATTTTTTGTGTTTGTTTACAAAGACTAAGCAAGCTATAAGCATTGAATCGCGATTCACATTGCAAATATATTGTTTTTAATGTTTAATAAATAGTAAATAAAGCTAACTTACTGTTTGAACTGGAACGTCCGAGTCTGCTTGTCATCTAAAATTGTTCTTTTCGTTACAATTTTTATTATCTAATTATTAAAACTTTGTTTAAATAATACATTTAGTTCTCAAGTGTCGACTCTCTTGAGTCGACTCATAATATGTTTTTTTCGGTATACTATAGTACTGTTTTTGGTTCTTGGGAGAGCGTCAACTCAGATTAACTGGCTGGCATAGGATTAAGTGCATATATACAAAGGCAATAATACACACAGTTTTATACCATTATTTAATGTGATTTTTAATTTATATAATTTCAATAGTATTACATTATTCATCCCATTCAGTCACAGTTTTAGTTACAATTTGTTTTAAATTTACATAAAATGATCTATATTCAATTGGAATAGATAACATTAATTCTTGTAAAACTTTATATTTTTTATCTGAAATTCCTTTTGGTTTCAATTGTTTAGGAACAGAATTTAAGAAATTTAAATAGATTACATTTAATTTTGGAATAACATTAAATTCAATAAAAAAAATTTCGTGATCAAATTTTACATAAGAAATAATCAGTTTTCTTGCATTCAATAACTTTAGGCAAAACACTATTATTTTTGCATTCAATTCCTCTCTATTTATATTTAATTTAAACAAAGAATTGAAAATATTTGATAAAAATGGGTTTTCCATTAGTTTAATCAAAATATTTCTTAAATGCTTATCAATTAATCCTCTAAACTATTTTCTTTTTGATAAGAACATTATCTGAGAATTTTCCATAATTTGATAAGTTTTGCAAAAATTTGGATAAAGTTTTGGAAATTATTTTTATTATTTTAAGTTAAAATAACTAAAATTAAATTAACTTAATTTGCCGTTAAGAATTCTACTATTGAAATTATATAAATTAAAAATCACATTAAATAATGGTATAAAACTGTGTGTATTATTGTCTTTATATATATGCACTTAATCCTATGCCAGCCAGTTAATCTGAGTTGACGCTCTCCCAAGAACCAAAAACAGTACTATATTAAACTACAATATGCAATTTTGCATAAAATTAAAAAAATTATGTCAAATAAGAAAGCATAATTTTCTTGTTCAAAATGTATCTTGCTTATGTGTATTTACATATATAATGTGTTGTTTACTTTAAAACTAATATCACTTTATATTAAATCTTTAATCGCACCAATTAAATAACCGTAAGAGATATACAGACTCTTCAGAACTCTTAGGTTTTGCCCAAATCTAATCTTGAATCTTAGAGAGTACCATGTCTACAAAAATCTCTTTTTCATAAACTATATTTATAAATGGATTTAATTAAATATAAATTGCATAAAAAATTAAAATAAACTATCTACATTGTTATATATAAATATGAATTATTTTCACTCTAGTTGAATTTAAAATTTTAAAATACGAAAGAACTCAAGTTTTATTTTGTTTTATTACTAGTTATTGAGAGTTATTTAAACTTTTTTGTTTTAATTTTTTTTAATAAATTAAAATTTGCCAATATAAAATAGTTTAAAGACTGCATATTTAATGTTGTCTTTTATATTTAAATTTATGTTAGAATTTCAATGTCAAGAGAATCCGGTTTATACTCTCATTGGATGAAAGATATTCTCAATTATAATCGAAAAAGTATTGGAAAACTCATTCAGAAAACAGTTAATCCAATCGTTGAATACAATACACTCTTAATGACTGATTTATTTGATTTGTTTTACTTATTATGTTTTGGATTATTATTTGCTATTATTATTTTTATTATTGAATTAATTATAATTTTTTAAACTTATTACCGCATTTTCTGACAATTTACTACATGTACTTATAATGTAATCTTCAACTTTATGTAAAGAGTCCGGACAAAAAATGATAAAATAGTAATATTAATTTTTTTATTTGAACTATTAATTCAATTATTACAAAAATTTAATTACTTATAAAACAGTATTTTAGCTCTAATTTAAAATTATTTAATTATTGATAAGGGCCCCCTGTCGGCCAATATATGTACTAATGTCTACTCATCTCGAAAAGGCCTTTGGGAAACAATGTTTATTATTTTTTGATTAATAATCTTAATTTTCTTTATTACTATAATAATTGAAGAAACACATAATGACATTACAAACTGCAATTATAGTTTAGAATAATTGCTTTCTATATTTGAAAAATTAATAAAATTATAAATTTGTCACAATTTAAAAAACACACAAAATAAGCTATAATTTTTATAAATCATATAATTTTTATTTATTTTTTTGTAAATAATTTTAATTTAGCAGCTAGGGTAATGATTCAGTACCAAAATTATTTTTAAAAATTAAAAATATTTAAAAAATACTAAAACTGTTGCCCAAAGACATAAGAGAAGCAGTCATACATTAGTACCCCTAGTGGCCGACAGGAGGCTTTTATAATTAATTAATTAATTTTAATTTAGAGCTAAAATACTGTTTTATAAGTCATTAAATTTTTGTAATAATTGAATTATTAGTTCAAATAA
>JAQFXP010002233.1:0-15892 GCA_034693685.1 Belba bartosi
TATTAAAAATATACAAGCTATCCTATCATTAAAATCAACATATATTTATTTAATAGCAAAATTTTTCGTCTGACTTCAATTGGATTTGTCTGTACACTTCCGCTCATATATTTTGTTGTAACACGAAAGAACCCAGTTATATTTTTTAAAGGAATGCTCCAGGCCTTTTTTACCTCGATCGGTACGGCATCCTCGGCCACAACACTCCAGTTTACTTTTAGATGTCTCGAAGAAAATAATAATATCGACAAACGTGTAATTAATTTTGTAAATTAAATTAGTTAGATTATATTTTATTGTAAACGTTAAAATTTTAACAATTTTTACGGTTTTTGATATCTAAAATTTTTTAATGAAAATTTAATAAATATTTTTCAATGTAATTTTATTGATATTTAGAAATACTTCAAATTGTCAAATTGAAGTTTTAATCCAGCTCTTTTAATTTTTATTTTAAAAGCAAAATAAATTTTGCACGTTGAAAATTTTCGGATTTAAAGTCAAATTTTCCTATATTCTAAATAACTATTTTATAATATTTTGTTAGCGTTTTGTAGTTGAAATGTAAGTCAACAAAATAGCTTACTTGAATTTTTTAAAATATATTGATTTCGTTTCAAAAAATTAATTTTTTAAAAATACCGCATTAATTTCTATAAGCCCTAATATAAAGAAACATGTGAAATTAGCCGAATTGCAATTTGATGAAATATTTGTTCATTTTTAGATGTTTTTATTTGTAATAAAACATAATTTTAGACGTTTTAAATTTTGCATAATTTATAAAAATATATATGTAAAAAACAATAATTAATAGATAAATATACATTATATATTATAAAATTTAAATTTATAAATAAATAAATATAAAAAAAATTAAATTTATTTTAAATGATTATTATATAAAATGTTTATTGTTTTCTAAATCTTAAATTATGTAATAAATCGGTTCAATCATTAATTAAAAAACATATTGTTTAATTAAATAATTTAATTATTATATTAAATAATTAATACAGAATATAAACAATTTTAAATTTAAACAAGATATTTTTAAAATTTAATTTATTAAATATAAATAATAATAATAAAAAGTTAATGTTTTCATATATTTATTAGTATAAAATTTTAAAAACTGTTACTTTTAATTAAATAAAATAAGTAATTAATTAAAATTATACGAAATGGACATTTGTTTAACAAATCAATTAGCCATAAAATTTTAGTTTTTTTTATTATAAATTAAATTATAATTAAATAAAATTTCGTTTTCAGATAAAATTGGTTATATTTTTTTTAACTAAAATATAATTAATTTTCGGTTATTTAAAATATTTTTAAAAATTTAACAACACTTATTCTATCTTGAACTTTAAGCAAATTTTTAATATTATTTTATAACCAAAAATATTTATAAAAATTTTAAATAACTGTTTTGTAACATTTTATTATAACTTTTAAAAAACAATTTTGTACATTATTTTACTTATTATTTATGTTACCATGTAAAAGTTACAATTAAAAACAACAAAAAACTTTTTGCTAAATAATCTTAGTTTGTAATAATATTTTTACAGCCAGTGCTTTATGTATTAATATTTCAAATGTTTCAAATGCAAACAAAACTGTTAAATAAATCTAAACTGTATTAAACGCTATTTGTATATAAACTTTAAAACCATTTGAAAGTTCGTAATTTTTAAATTATATTATTTAGTCAAATTCCTAAAATAACACTACAAAACAATAAATTTACTACTCCAATATTAATTTTTACATTAATACAAAGTTTAATGCATAATGGTAAATTTTACAACAGGTAAACGATTACATTAATAACATTATATATTTTAACATAAATTACATATTGTAGTTTAAAATATTTCCAAAATAATAAACATAATGTCAAAAGTTTGTAAATTATCAAGATAAATTAATGCAATTATAACTATAAACTTATCTTATCATATAATTATTAAATGTGCAAAAATTATTTTTCTAACGACATTATTAGAAAATTTATACATATTTAAAATATAATAAATTTTTACAGTTATTAAAAAACAATTACTTTTAAAATATTTAATTTATTAAAATCTTAATCAAATATATTTAAGAATGGTTTCTTATTAAAATATTTTCACGAATTATCTTTATTCGGTTTCAAGATATTTTCCATCTGTAAGATACAAGTTTTGAATTAATTTTATATTAATATTATCTGTTAATAAATTTTCATGAACTATTTTATCATAAATTAGTTTTTCATCAATGTTAATTTGTGTCCAGTATACTTCAATTTAATTGCAGCATCGTAATAATTTTTTTACCTATTTTATTATTTACTTAATTTTTAATTTTTAATATACTGTATAATTTATAAAATCAATTATTTTGTCAATAAATAAAATTCAGCAACATTTGTAGCACTGCATGCCACACCCAGTTTGAACTCCATTTCGAGTCAATTGTTTTTTTAAAATTTCTGTCTTTTCTCAAAATCTTTGTTTTCTCAAAATTTCTGTTTTCAATGTGTTTCTCATTTTCAACTCAAAATGTGTCCTTAATTAACACAAATGTGTTCGCAATTACGAACAAAGTTTTAAGGCTTTGTTCTGCTCAGTTCAGTTTAGTTCTCTTTGTGTGCTCTCACACTACATTTGCATTCGATTCAATTCAGAATCAAAGTCTTTGTTCTTTGTGTTCAAACCAAATTCAATTTTGTGTTTCAATTTAATTTTTCAATTCAATAAAACTTAATTTTTTGATTTTAATTGTTGTTTGAATTGTTTCTCGCAAGCCTCGCACGCGCTTCAGCAGACAGAACAACAACTTGGGCAACACATTAAATATTTTTAAAATAAAAATATTATTATTGTGTGGTTTAAAAAACTCAAATACGTTAATTAAATATTAAAAATATTTAATTGTGGGCATTAGTACTTATGGATAATCGGGTATGAAAGTTGGGTATGGTTGTTGGTTTTAGTGGCTAAATACAACAGTAGCAAAGAAAATTTTTTGTGGAGCGCAAGGGACTTATTTATATTCTCAAAAGAGATTATAGCAGCAGAATATCTGATTTAGTCAGTTAGGTCATACAATAAATTTTAGATTTTAAAATAATTTTGATAAAAAATTAAATTTCTATTACAATATTTATTTGAATTTTAATAGAAATAATTATTATTTAACTTATAAGTATACGGGAATAAAGTAGATTTATAGACTATTGCAAAAATTTAAACTCAAAAACAAAAATTAAAATATTAAATAAAAATGTGCTAATGTCGAAAATGACAATGTTAATTATGATAATTTATTTTTTATTTTTTATTTTGATTTGGAGAAACTTTATCTAGTAACAAATCTATAAATGCAATATTTGAAATTCATACAGTTTAAACATCTTTGGTTGTTTTTATTTAAAAAAAATTTATTTTAATAATTTTGAAATGTTAATGCTAGTTATAATTTTAAAAAATTTAAAAATTATTTACCAGAAACATTTTCAAAATAAAAACAAATTTTCAAGTTAAGATTTCTGTTTTAAATGTAACTCATATTAATTTATTGTAATTTTTACAAATTTAAAACATGGCGTCGACGTACTGTTTCAATAGCCTACTGTCAAATTATTTAAAAACCCGGATGAACTTTGCGCTAAAGAACAACACGTCATCGCTATTCGGCGGCCAATCGTCGCCATTATTCGCCAATTTAAGGGAAAGTGGTTTCGGACTGAACGCCGATAACAGCAATCAGTTCTATAACCCAATCGATGCCGTATTTAACCAGATTTTAGATGATCTCAATTTGGATGACATTCATATAAAAGAGTCAATTGATAAAGCGTTTTCTGCACATTGTTACTTTTTATTTAAATAAATTACAAAATAAAATAGCCTTTTCTATATTAATAAATCATTCATTAAAATATAATTTTATTAATATTGCAAAATTAATATAAAATATAGCATTTTCTTAATTGTTTTATTTAATTAATTGAATTTTTATTTTTTTATAATATAAACTAAAGTTTTTATTTATAAATTTATTGTAAATATTTTTATGTTTTTTTTAATTTTAATAAAATATAATAAATTATGCAAATATTTTATTATTAAAAAACAAAAAATAAATAACACATAATAAAAAATTATTTTAAAACTTCAACATTATGTATCCCAAAATAATAGATCTTTACGTTTTAAAATACTTTTTAATAATATTAAAATTTAATGACAGTCTTTATTTACAATGTGCAAATAATTAAAACATTTTGTTTAATAAACAATTAGAATTATAAATTTAATAAATAAACAATAAATAAACCATAAAAAATATAATAATATATTTATGTAAAAAAATAATTAATTATATATTTTTATTATTAAATAAAACATGACTCTAGAATGACAAGATATTGTGTCGTCTGGACAAACCAAATAAGGAAAACAATATAGGGTTGGCTTTAAAGTAAATAAGTTTTCACAAACTGAAACCAAACAAATATTGATAAATTTATTTTTTAAATTATTCAATATATGTATGGTTTTAAAATTTGGAATAAAATTTGAAATTTTTTTGAATATCTTATCTATTGTTCCTGTTAGTTAATTATTTATAGATAAAAATTAATAACAAATTAAACATTTATTTTGATAAAATAATATAATAAAAATATACAAGTATAAATATGATATATACATAGAAAATAATTTACGATAAATATTTACTAATTTATGTATCAGTTATTTTAAAAATTTCCAATTTATTTATAAATAAAATTAATTAAATATTTGAATATTCATTGTTAGAATTAATTACAGTTTACAATAGTGTTAACCACTATTAATTAAAATACAATTAACTAAATTATAAATAACTTTATTACTTAATTATATTTTTACATTAAATATTACATATTTATAATATGTGTCATAAAATTTATTATATAAATAGTATAAATTGCAAATTAACATGTTTAAAAAATAAATTTTTATTTATTTGATATTTTATATAATAATTAATAAATAAAATTGATAAATTAACATTATTTTTATTTTTTCTTTAATGTGTAAATTTTAATTCAAAACTAAAATAAAATTGAAAGCAAATTTAAACAAATTTCAATTTTAGTAGCTATTAATAAATACGGATTATCTTTTTATTCTAAAACTGGTATTATTTTCCTCTACTCAAAGAAATAAGTGGCGTAATACTTAAATTTATATATTTACTAAAACAAAAGGAATAAACCAAAATGTACAAATAAATAATATTATTATTGAAAACGTATTTTATATTTAAATACATATAAATATTTTAAACAATTATTTTAAACACCATCGCATTTTTGCACAATATTTCAAACTTTGTTTTGTCTAATTTAATGTTTATTACAAATTTTTTGATTTGAAATTGTTTTTAAAAACAAGATTAAACTAATTTTTGCTGAACATATTAAAATAGATAATTTAATTGTGCAAAATTGATTTTTTTGTTTAAATATTTTAAAACATTTTTTAGAATACAAATATTTTATACTGTAAACTAAATATTTAAAATTATATTAATAAATAAAATTTTAAATTTAATAATAATTGGTTTATAATAATAAGATTCATTACAATTAAATACATGTATTTTTATTTTTAAACAATTTTAACTAATATTAAAATTAGAAAATGCATATTTTTAGACTTACAACTTAAGCATCATTAGTTATATTTAAATAAACAAAATTTTAAAATTATAATCTTAATCCATTTAACTTATTTATAATTTAAAAATGATTTAAATTAGTTACCAGAAAATATTTTAAAATGAAAACAAATTTTCTATTAAAAAATTTTAAATTTGTTGTTAGTTTTAATTAAATTTTAATGTTCATTTATCATCAATATGTTAAATGCATGTTAGCCAGGTACATGTAATTGTTACAAATATTTAGTTAAAATAATAATATTTTTATAGCCAGGTAAATATTAGGCCAAATAAATAATGATAAATGTCAAGTTTGTAATAAATATAAGGTCTAAAATATCAGAATCACGTAATCGAAAGAGAAAATAGAAGAAATTCACAAAATAAGTTATTATATATTTTGTCCTTTTTTGTCCTGTAAAATAATCTAAAATTTAACTGCAAGTTTTTGCAATATAAACAATAATTTTGGTTTTTAATACAAAATAGCAATATCCTCCCAAATAAACCACTAGAACAAATTTAACTTAAATCAAATCATAGTTTTAAAATTGTAACTTGATAATTATATGCTCAATAATGTAATCTTTAAGCTATGAATTATGAAACAAAGATATAAAAATTGTTTTAATTTTGTGTTTTGGATGGAAAACCAAAACTTCTGCATATAAAACAAAATCGCATACTGGTACCTACGACGAAAATTTACCTGATTAATTCTGCTAGTTAACTTGTTTAAAAAACATACCACTACTATTCATAGGCCGAAGCCTTTCTTCCTGCACAACCCGTAGTGAGGCCAGGAATGATCACTTCACCGTTAGGTATGGTGACGAGGATAGTGTCACAGTTTTAAAAGCACACACCTGAACGCTCCGTATACGTAGATTAGTGGTTATTAGGCTAGCGTACACTACCAGTAGACGACTCTTGGTAAGGCCCGTGGTCATTCTAGCCTCAACTCACGCCTAGAATTTTTTCTGAGAAAAAATTTTTGCCACAGCTGGGGTTCGAACCCACTAACTCAGGGTTAGAGGACGGACACATTACCACTGCGCCACCCGCCTGAGCTTATCCACTACACCTTATGAAATTTTAACTTTATTTTTTAATGAAATGCAAGTAATTATATTTTTCTTATTTAAAATAAACTTTATTACTTTTTTTTAATTTTTATTTTTAATAAATAAATTAATATTTTTGAATAATATTTCCAATTTCTCATTAATACAGAAATTATTGTGTAAGAATAAAAACAGTCATACAGTGCCAAAACTATCATTGTTTTTTATTTTTCACACATATTCGATAAAATTTATGCTAACATCATTTTAGACACTTGGCTTTATATCGCATATTTAACTGTAAATTTAAAATTAAATATTAAATTATGATTAATGTTTGAATCTTTATTCATAACTGGTATAATATACTAGGCTTTTGAATTAAATCTATTATTAATTAAATATAAATTTTAATAAATTAAATGAATTTTTGCTAAATTAATTTTTATTTTGCTTTATTAATTTTTTCAATATTATATTTATTTTTTGTTAAATAATTTGAAACATTAAAAATAATAAATTTATAAACTAGACAAATTTATGTAATTAAATCGTCAATTAAATAATATTTAAAAAACTGTACACTAAAAAAACAAATTGATGCTGTCAGATTTTTAACCCAAAATCTTTACAATAGTACAGGGTACTCATTTCTATCCTCTGTGTAAATTGCGCTTTAATTTCTAGTGTCAATTATAGTTATTCAATATATTTATTATAGAAATAAAAAACTTGTCTATATGTTTTATATATTTTAAGTTAATAAATGATTAAATTAAATTTTATTGTTATATTTAATTTTAAATTTTAAAACATAATTTAAATAAAATTTACCTAGAAACAAAAGTGTAAATATTAATTTATACATAAAATTTTATTTTTTAATTTATTTCAAATTTGTATTTTTGTTAGTTTTATTAATTAATAAAAATATAATTATAAGTTTATTAATTTACTTTCAAATAATGGTCACAAATATTAATTTAAATTTTTAAAAATATTGATTTATATTTGTTTATAATTATTTAAAATTTATTTTTATTAATTTAAAAAATACAATAAATTTGTTTTTAAATGTTTTTCAAGTTAAATGTGCATCATCAAAATAAAATGTGATGCAACAGTAAATAAATAAACAAACACATATGATGACAATTATCAAGTTCTGAATATAACTATTGAAATAGTTATTAAATTTAAATTAACTGCTTAAAGAATGTATATTTTTATATATAAAAGTTATTTAACTTACTACATAAAAATATGAAAAACAAATTTTTACTTTAACAATTTTGAATATGAATATATTGCATTAAAGTTTAATCAGACCTGCTGGCAACATGAGTTGAGCCAAGCTAGTACCAAATGCTATAGTGATATCAGCCTTATGTTAGATTAGTATAGAACAGCAAATTAGAAGCAATACTATTGGTTACCACTAACACAAACAATAAAAGTAAAGGCCATTTTGTAGTGCCACATGTTGCCAGCAGGCCTGAGTTTAATATTAAGCAAATGATTTAATTCAATTTTTCAACAATTAAATTAAATAATAAATTAATTAACTTTTATTATTTTTAAAACTTAAAGACAGTTTTAACAGTAAGATAAAGACTCTTAACAGTATTCGACTTAACAGTATTCGAGTTAAAAGTATTCGACTTAAGAGTATTCGACTTACCAATATTCTATTTAATAATATTCCATTTAACATTATTTGACTTACCAATATTCGGCTTAACAGTATTCGAGTTAAAAGTATTCGACTTAACAGTATTCGACTTACCAATATTCTATTTAATAATATTCCATTTAACATTATTCGACTTACCAATATTCGGCTTAACAGTATTCGACTTAAAAGTATTCGACTTAACCATATTCGATTTAACAATATTCGACATAGCATTAATCGACTTAACAGTATTCGATTTAACATTATTGCGTTATAAATCAAATTTTATTTTTATAATTTACAACCTTATATGTATTTACAATTTGTAATTTATTTACATTCTTTCATATCATTTGATGAAATAAGAAAATGCTATGAAAAATGGAATAAGGTAGTTTCGCTGCTTATAATCAAGTAGCAAAAGTATATTTCAGCAAAATTTGTAAAATTATGATTTATTTAAATTATTAATTTTTATAATTTTTAAATAAAATATTTAAATTAATCAAGCTTAAAAATATTTTAAATTAACAATATATAAAAATTGATTTTAATAGAAGTTTTTTAGGAATAGCAAATTTTGGGAATTGATGTTAATTATATACAACTCTTCGGAAAGTATTTGTCAGTGAATTGATTGACGCCAAACTTCTTCCGCCATTGCATTGCACTAATCAATGCCTTCAGAGCCGCCTCTTCTGATTTGATCACTAAAACAAAACGTTCTATCAGTTAGTCCTGCGACTGCACCAGATCTACATCACACTAGTCATACAAATCGAGTTATTTTTGAACCGCAGTCAGAAAACTGGCCCTAATTTTCTCGATAACAGTCTTATAATCAGACATTATATCTATTTTAAAGTTAATCAAAAAATATGTCAAAACAATTTTTATTCTTTTATATTAATTTTACGGCATTTATACCATTGAGTTTATAATTAAATTAAAATCTATTATTATTTAAAATTGATTAAAAATGAATTTAATCCTATCCTTGATTAGAAGTTTTACTAAATAATTTTTGATTGCTAAATTAATAATTTTAATAATACTTCATTAAAAATATTTTAAATTTAAATTACATTTTACAATATTAATTAAATACATATTATTAAATACAGTATATCTAGACAATTTTATTTATACTTATTATTATTGACATATTTAATTTATTTATTTTAAACTGTAATAAATACGTAAATTATAATTTAAGTTATTGAAAATTTTTAATAACATAATATTTGGTTGGGTTTATTTACCAACTAAAATATAACATTTTTGGCTAAAATTATTAATTCAAATGTTAAATTAATTTAAACTAGTTTAAATTTTAACCATTATTCAGTTATTTTACATATTGTTAAAAATTATAATTATTGATTAACAATAATATTATTTTTTTAATTAATTGATACCATTTTTATTAAATTTTTTTTGGTTTTGGCAGTTAATAAAAATGTAAATATTGATTCTAACTATAATATTAATTTAAAAATAAAATTAATTTTTGCAATAAATTAGAACAATATATATAACTAAAATAATATATATATATATAATGTTAGTAAATTTTTTGAATAAATTAGTTTATAATATTAAAAATTTTTAACATATTTATCGGATTATTTAATTATTTGTAAATTTTATCCCCAATATAGTAAATCACTCGTTTTTGTAAATATCTTTCACTATAAGCGGAAATCATTATAAACGATAAAGATTCTAGATTATATTTGAAAGTGATTTTAGTAAATCTTTTACTACATGTAAGAATTCACATAAAACTAATTAAGACTAATCGAGAATTTTAAATAAAAATCTAAATTTAAATTAAATTTATTTCATAAAATATATTTTAAACCTAAGAGTTTTAATTATAAAAAAATAAAGAACAAGTTTTATTTGGAAAAATATTAATAATTACGTATCGGCCAAAACCCCCTAATTTTAAAATTTATTATTTATTCTCTTCAGTATTTCGTACGCGAAAAAGTATTCCTTCAACTTTTTGCCGGTCAATTCAGATAAATTAAGCAAAATTGTCTAATTGTCCTCCCGTTCCATGAAATGGTTGGTTTGGCGAAAGATATCTAAATCTAAATTAATTTTTAATTTCTTAAAATAGGGCAAAAACTTTATCACAATTCCAAATATTTGCGCCGTTTTGTTGTGTAAACTCAGTCATCAAGATCACTTTGGTCACTTCTTACGTTATAATTTATAACTTATAAACTATTTCACTTATGGGATTGATGCTAAAAGCTTGTTTTTTGCTAATATCAGCATGTCGCTATATGTTTAGTATTGCAATTTAAAATTGTTAAATAATAAATAAAAAAATTGTTAAAAGAGATCATAATTATAAGTCAAATTAAATATATTATTAAACACTAAATGTTTTATTTTTATATGTTTTCAATTAAATGAATTAAAATAAATTATTAAACTCTAATACAAATAAAATCAATTAAAGTTTAAAGTGAAATATTTAAATACAAAATAAAATAATATTCAATATTTGTTTTAAAAATCAGTTGTAGTTTCAAATATCGCCAAAAAAATTTTCCAACAAATTAATTAAATAAAAAATTAATTAGTTTTTATTATTTTTAAAACTTAAAGACAGTTTAAACCATTTTTTTTGTTTTTTAACAATCTTATTTTGAAGAAATATACTTGCTTATTTATTAATTGTAATACAAACTAATTTTAATCACATTTTATTTATAGTTGGCTTTAATTTTTTCGATATCAGTATTATTGTCAAACATTAAAACTATTTTAGATTTATGTCAAAATTATTTTTATTAAAACAAATTTTGCAACTTTTATACCATTGAGTCTATAATTGAATTGAAATCTATTACCACTTAAAATCAATTAGAAATGAATTTAATCTTATCCTTGAATATAAGCAATGACTAAATGTTTTTTGATTGTTAAACTGATAATTTTAAGTTATTATATTAAATCATTTAGAATTTTTAAAACTTAAATTAAATTTTATAAATTCAAATAGAAAAAATTATTAATAAAAATTATATTTAAAAAAAATATTCAATCAGTGAATCGAATCATTCATAGAAACTCATAAACTAATGAATGACTCAAATGTTCATCAAATTTCAAGTTAAGAAATTAAACGAAATCATTCGAAGAAAATAAATCAAATTTAAGCTATTGCTCATATATTACAGATATGAGATGGAAATGAGTTATTTACTGAAAGTTATTAGTAAGCAATTGAATTAAATTTTAAATACTGGAAAAATGAATATTTAATTAATTACAGTTTTTAAAAAATTGCACTGTTTAATTATTTATTCTTTAGTAAGTAATTTTATTTGATTTAAATTAATCTAAATAATTAATAAATAAAAACTAGAAATATAGTAAACATTATTTACTTAAAAGTATTTTTTAAATTAATAATATTAGAAAATTTATTCATTAAATTTATAATAATTATTATATTTAATCAGAGATCGAGATGAGAGATCAGGCAAAACTCTACCCCCTTACATTATATAACTATAACTCAATTTATTTATATTTAAATAAATTAAACTATTAAAATAATTATATTGATTAGAATATTTTTTTAAATAATTAATTTGTAATTGAACCAAAATTAAATTTATATAAATTTCGGCAACATTCTATCCAACATAATAACAAAATAATAACTTTAATTAAATTTTAATAATTTTAAAACATAATTACAGTTTTGTCATAATACTGTGTATTTTTGAGTAAATTAATTTATTTGAAACAAATATCTTTACTTATTTTTTAAATATACAAGTCTTTTGATATTAGTTATAACTACAGATTATATAATTTTGATTTTAAATGTAGCTTGCTCTGTTTCGTACCTTAAAGTTAAACAGTTTATTGATTTTACGATGCTCCGGTGAACGGGTGTTTCCAGAAGTAGCCAATAAATAAGTGTTGGTTTAATAACATAACTATGTCAAAACTATTTTTATTTTATTATATTATTTTTACGGCATTTATATCATTAATTCTAAAATTAAATTAAAATCTATTATTATTTAAAATTGACTAAAAATTAATTTAATCATATCGTTGAATATAAGTTTTTACTAAATAATTTTTGAATCTTAAATTAATAATATTAATATTACTTCATTAAAAATATTTTAAATTTAAATTAAATACATATTATTAAATATTAATATATACAATTGTATTTATAATTATTGTTATATTTATTAAATTAATTGAATAAAACTATTATATTGAGGCGAAGCAGAACTCATCACAAAATAAATTTAAACTTTATTTTCAATTTACTGTATTTTATAGTCAGCGCTCACTCATATCCTTAAACTGTACTTGCTTATTAGCAGCTCTTAGCGCTACTCATACTCTTAAACTGTACTTGTTCAGTTCACGCACATGACTCTGTATCGTACATACACTATATCTCAAATGTAATCTAAATATACATTCAGTTGTCTCCATACCAGAGCCCATAACAGTTGTCTATCAGAGCCCAGTCTCTACAGTTGTCTCTCTGTCTCAGCCGCTCATCCATTGTAATGTTTAGCCTAATTCAGTGATCATTAAATATTTAGTTATTTAACAGCTTTTGCTAATCAGTTATTGTCTCTTCGCGCGCCTCAACTAATCAGTACATTACTGATCGCATTCTCGCCGCGCAATCGATGGCAAACTAATTACAAACCAATCACTGGATCAGACGCGACACACATTACCGACAACTTATCGCCAGTCGCACTACTCCTTCGCACCGGATATACTACTTGGCCTACAATCACATTACAACTCATTTCCAGTTGCGCTACAGCTCCGCACCGGACACACAACTCGGAGCACATTTCTCTACAACTCAACTAAACACAAGACATCTGGTCTCGCATTCACTCGACTATTAGCGCTATCCAACTCGAATCACAACTGATTCGCATTCACTCGAACACACATTTGCACCACTCGTATCGCACCGATACCACCAGCGCTATCACCGACAGTAGCGAACACACAGTCGACGTCTAATCACGTGACGCCTCCCAAACGCCCGTCACAATATATACTTAAATTATAATTTGATTTATTGAAACATTATAATAATTATATTTTTGGAGCATATTGCAGCACTACAATTTTTGGCTAAAATTATTAATTATTAATTCAAATATTAAATTAAATTAAACGAATTTAAATTTTAAACACAATTTAATTAACTTTAAAGTTATTTAACATATTGTTAAAAATTATAATTATCTAAAAACAATTATATTATTTTTTGGTTAACCAATACAAAAAATAAATCAAAAATATATTTAGTTCTGGCAGTTAATGAAAGTGTAAGTATTAATTCTAATTATAATTTTAATTTAAAAATAAATAAAATTTTATTTTTGCAATAAATTAGAATGATATATTAATATTCAGTACATATATTAAATGTTAATAAATATTGAAAATAAATTGGTTTATAAGATTAAAAATTGTTAACATATTTAATGGATTAAATAAATTATTTGTAAATTATATCCCCAATATAATAAATCGCTCGTTTTTGTAAAAATTTATCACTATAAGTGGAGTTCATTATAATCGATAAAAATTCTAAAATATATTTGAAATTAATTTTATTAAATCTAATACTATAATCACAGTTTATCCCGGATATATAGTGAACCACTCGGTTCTGTAAAATTTGTTCACTTTAAGCGAGATTTACTATAAACAATATAAATTGTATGCATAATTAAACTCGGTTCTCAGCAAATAGTTTACTATAAGTGGATATTCACAATAAGCGGATTCACACTAAGCGGAATAGATTATATTAAATATTAATATATCATTCTAATTTATTGTAAAAATAAAATATTATTTGTTTTAAAATTAATATTATAGTTAGAATTAATACTTACACTTTAATTAACTGCCAAAATCAAAATAATTTTTAATTTATTTTTTGTATCGGTTAACCAAAAAATAATGTAACTATTCATAGATAATTATAATTTTTAATTATATGTATAATAAATTTAAAATTAACTAAATAGTGCTTAAAATTTAAATTCGTTTAAATTAATTTATAATTAGTATTAATAATTAATAATTTTAGCCAAAAATTCGAGTGCCTCAATATTTGACCCCAAAGATCCAGTTATTATAATGTTTCAATAAATTAAATTATTATTTAAGTATATATTACAGTTTGAATTAAATAAATTAAATATGTCAATAATAATAAGTATAAATAAAAATATCTAGATAAATATATATTTAATTGATCTTGTAAAATGTAATTTAAATTTAAAATATTTTTCATTACGTAATAATAAAATTATTAATTTAACAATTAAAAATTAGTTATTCAAAACTTATATTCAATAATGGAATTAAATTTATTTTAAATTGATTTTAAATGATAATAGATTTTAATGGTATCGACTCAATGGTATAAATGCTGTAAAAAATTATATAAAGGAATAAAAATAGTTTTGACATAAGTTGTGTTCAACTCTAAAACAGTTTTAATGTCTGATAATAACTGTTACCGAGAAAATTAGAACCAGTTTTCTGACTTCGGTTCAAGAAAATCGCGATTTGTATGACTAGTATAATGTAATCAGCAAACATTTAATAATATGCTGATGTTAGGATTAATATTAAAAAAATAATTCCCAAAATAATAATTATTTTTAACCAGTTATGTTTCTTAAATTTATAGCCAAAATACATATTACCGGTTAAACGGTGATAAATTAGCAAACATACAAAAATTTGTCATAAATAACTCAATTTCGTTATATAAATGTAATGATATTTCGTCTATCTTTTTTAAGTTAGCCAAGAATATTTTAAAAATTTCTCTAATTTTTTATTTTACACAGTAATTATTATAATTATATTTAACATTTTAAGTAAAATAATAATATAAAATATTAATTTGTTTATTTTTAAAACATTTTAGTAGAAAAGTAAATATTTAATTAAACATTAAATATAAATAAATAACGATTTTTATCTTTAAAATGTAAAATTTTTCAGGTAGAAACTTTTAGGGAATTAACTTACATAAATCTGAAATACTCTAGAAAATACTATAATCTTTTACGCAATTATAATTTAATTTTAAAATTTTAATTTTTAATAAAAGTTATAAAAAACAAGACCTCTTGAGTTTTGTATATAATAAAATTTCTAAATTAAAATTTACGTCAGTAGTATAGAGTGAGTATAGACGGATTCAAAATGGCGGACATCGCACAACAGTACAAGCCTATTTTTGGATGACGCAAACCCAAACCCAACTTTTTCCCCACAAATGACGTACTTTATGGAGGGGGCGGTGCACACCCCCTGAATTACCCGACGTACTTTATGTCAAGACCCAAAATCCAAGATGGCGGACACTGCACTACAGTGCAAGGTC
>JAQFXP010002234.1:0-15890 GCA_034693685.1 Belba bartosi
TTGGTTTTAGTATATAAGGGACAAAAATGGAAAAGGGATAAAAATGGAAGGGACAGAATTGGACCTGGACTGTATTTAAATTTTAACATTTTTAGCAAAATCAAAATTGAGCTTTTTTTCACTCTTATATTCAATAAAATGAGCCGACAAGCAATATTTAAAATTTTAAACTTAAATCTTGCAAACCCATTTGTCGGCAAACAATATTAAAAAACAAAAATTAAAATGTACTATAACTTATAGTCTATAAGTTATCTTGTACATATTAATGAAATATATTAAATATTAAAATTTTAGAAAGTAAATTTTTTCAAACTAAATATTCGAAACCTGCAATAAATCATATTATAATTCATATTGCAAGAATCATATAATGATATTAAGAAAAAATATTCAATATATAATCATTAAGATTGATAACCAGTCCTTAGAACTGATATCCGATGCAAATGATTATATGTAAAGCAAAGACATTTAGATTGAATTGTTTGTATCGATGGATAGTTTTAGTGTATATTTAGCTCCAATTCTGGAAATAATTTTTTTATGTCTTTAATGCAATTGAAGTAAAAATTACGAAACGAGTGAAAACAGCAACGTATTCAAATAAATTGTAAAACGGATTTAGAACTTGGAAGATTTTTTGCAATATAATGTTAAAAACTATCACATTCTTGAAAAATTGGCAAGGGAATAAAAATTGGTTTGCATAAGATATGTGGCTTATTATTTATTCTCATTATTTATGTCTCCAATTGGTTTAATTGCAATCAGAAGATGAAGTAAAGAGATTATACCAAAAACAAATTAATCTAAACTAGAAGTAAAAAAAAATAAAAATACAAAATAATTATTTTAAAAATAATCATTTGTATAGTTTTTTAAAACAACTCATAAATCTTAACCTAAACGCTCGAATCAGTGCCTCTCAAACAGCATCTCATTCATTGTTTTAGGTCTAAATCTGACTAAAATTTGTATTTTTTTTCTTTTATTTAATTTATTTGCTTGATCAAAATAAGAAATAATAAATTACATAAATAAAATTAAAAATTAATTAAATAAAAGCACATCAATTTGATTGAATTTAAGCATGTTTATGTTTACAGAAAACTCTAATTGCAGTGAAACTATTTTTAGTTTTTTGGCCAAAACTATTTCAACAACAAACGAATGACAAGTAATAAGAATTTGCTTTAAGTTAAGTCTTTAAGACATTTAAAGTATTTTGTCGGTCAAACAATCGAACGACGAGTGTCTTCCTGTTTATCGCTGAACACTCCTGAGTCTAATGACATCATCTGATGTCATCTTTTTATATATTTGGTTCAAAAAAGATTCCATCGCTTGTCTCGATTGGAGAGACGACTAAATTGATGAGACAAGTGGTGATTATTCGTTATGTTTAAAGATTTAAACTATGACAGTGACGGTAGTTGACGTGGTGAAATTGCTTTCAAGTGTTGCTCTATTTTTGATATTTTGCAAAAATCTAATTTATCAAATAATATGATGGGTTGCTGTTAAACCAAAGTTTTATCACTATGCATAAATTGCAAAATTTTGTTCAAATATAAAATTTTAACAACCTCAATTTGATTATTTATGATATTATGTATTTTATAAATATTCTTTTTTACGCTAGTAAAGATCTTTTATTAAACATTGATCCGGACTGAGAAATATGATAATTTGTTTGACTTTGATATTGCAAATTGTTATCACCAAAGCCTCTACATAAGTAATGGGACATTGAGTATTAAAATTCTATGCTACTATAATATTACTAAAATTTTATACTACTAGAATTATAATACTATTATCTAGCATAGAAAGCTCAAACTTTATTTGCTAAAATTTTGATACATAATATATGTTAGATTTTTAGTCAGCTAGTTTTAACTTGAATTAGTAAAAACAAAACAAACCTTAAACATTATTACAATTATTATAGATTTTTTCAAACGTTTTGATTTGTATTGATTTTACAACAAAAGAAATAAAAATACTATCTTTTGAGTCAAATGCTAAACAATTTGCATATGATTTATAAAGATATCATATTTTACAATGAATAAACAATACAGCTAAAACGCCCCCTAACGCTCCCAATTGCGGCTAAAACTAATATAGTTAGCTTCTAATTGCTTTAAATATTCCAAAAATAGTAAACAAGTTTTTTAAAACCGTGAACAAGTAAACGGGTATCATAGTCAGATAATACACATTTCACCCATTGATGTGTTGGGTGAACAATAAGTTTTACCAATAATTTTACATTAAATCTGTTGATAATGAAAATACTATTGTTTTGTCTAAAGCAGGGATCGAGAAGGTCGGCCGATCCAGGGGGGATCAGGGAGGGATTTTTCCAAAAACGCTCAAAAACCCCATATATTTACAATGAAATTGCCCCCAATTTAACTGGATTTAAACTAATTTTAATTAAATTAACTGGATTTAAACCGGATTTAAACTAAATTTAGCACCAATTTAGGAAAAATAACCTAATTTTGGGCAAAAAACCCAAAAAATTAGGCGGCCGGCAAAACGTCGAAGGGGTTTACCCTTTCTCGGACCAAATGCTAGGGGGGGGGGGATAAATCCAAATTTTTAAAATCAAAAGGGATTTTTGCCTAACTCTTCTCGATCTCTGGTCTAAAGCAATTGAATGCAAAAATAATTATTATTTGTATTTTAATTTTGATTTAAAAACAATTAATTTAAGTTTATTTTAAAAGAAAATAATATTGTTTTGCATAAAAAATGTTTAGAAAAAATCCTAATTAAAATAAATTTACTTTTTGATTTTAATAAAAAGTTGGTTTATTAATCATTATTACAGTTATTGTTGATAATTTACTTTTAAAATTTAATTTCATTTTTAATAATTGTAAAAATAAATTAAGTAAAAAAAAATATTGAAAGAAATTTATTTGTATATTTTAATAATTTTTGTAATTTTATTTAAATATTTTTATAAAATAAAATAATTTTTATTTTAATAAATGTATTTAAAATATAATTTGCATAATTTCCCAAATTTATAATTTTATGCTTTAAAAGTAATAAAAATTTCGCATTCACTTTGTGTCGTGAGTTGCTTTCGGCTTCACTAATCATAATACTTTTATTTTTAAAATATACTAGTAACAAAAATATGTAATTTTTAAAGATTGCTAAAATATACAAATAAATATATTTAAATATGTTTTTAGCTGTATTTCAGTTAGAAATTTATTTCTACAATTATTAATAATTAACTCAAGCAATCATTTTAGACAAAATATTATTTTAATTTAATATAAACTTGAACAATATGAAAATAATATTTAGAAAAAAATGTTTCAATTTCATATTGCTTATCAAAACACAAGATGTGTGCAATGTGCTAATCCGTGTTATATAATTTATAATTATCAGAGTTGCTTTTTAAAAAAAATTTGATAAATAATTGAAGCGTTATTTTTGCCTTGGTCATTTGATTTATTGTTATTCATTTGCAAATGGTTTTAAAATGCCATATTAGACGTAAATTAAAAGTGGCCACTGAATGGCCACTGAGGCATTTCTGATAATTATGATCTGATCTTTATTTCTCATCACTTGTGTAGCGGTTGCAGCGTTTCCCGGCTTTTGGTTACAAATAACTTTCATTGGCATATAAATTGTTGGCAGAATTTTTAGACAATACTATCAATACTTATACGATTAGTGCTATTAAATGCCCAATTGGTACCTTTATTTCGTTATTAGTTTCTATTATTGTTTGCAGTTTTTGTTATTATTCGTAAAAATATTGTTAATTTTTAATTTAAAAACTCTATTAAATCAATAATTATTTAAATATTGTGATAAATTTATTCGGATTTTTAATATGTTTAGATATATTGAGTATTGACAGTAAAAAAATTAATTTAACTATTGTTTTTAATGTGCATATAAATACTTTACTATTTAATAAAATAGATAAATTTTTAGCTTAATTATAATTTTTAAAATAACTCAAAATTTTTTAACTTGCAACATTTAGTTCTAAAAATTAGATATTTGATTATCTAAAGGTCAAAATTTTAAGAGCAAAAAATTAATTAGTGACTGAATTAAGTTAAACATCAGAATCACATTATCTAAAGATCAGTGACAAGAACTAATGACAAAAACTTTTACTGATATTCGAAGTTTAATTAGATTTGAAGTTAGACTCACATACTATGCAATACATTGTAAAAATCAGAGATCGAGAAGGTCGGCCGATTCAGAAGGGGTCAGGGGAGGGGATTTTTCCAAAAACGCTTAAAAACCTATATATTTATGGTGAAATTTTGCCTAATTTAACTGGATTTAAACTAAATTTAGTTAAATTAACTGGATTTAGCACCAATTTAGGGGGAATGTTTGAGCAAAAAAAACCCAAAAAATTTGGGTAAAACGTCTAGGGGGGTACCTTTTCAAATCCAAATGCTAGGGAAGGGATAAATCAAAATTTTTAAAATCAGGGGGGGGCTTTGCCTAAACCCCCCCTTATCGATCTCTGGTGAAAATACAGTAAATATTTTGCAAACAATCGAAAATAAATACACAACTTTTAACACTAGTTCTTGTTTTAACAATAACTCTAGTTTTAAATATTTAATTAGAAAAATAGTTTTATTATTTTTTAAATGGCTATAAATTATATAGTCAATAATGTATTATGTAGTACTAATTTGGCAAGTATAATTTGTGTAATTTGCCAAAATAAATCTTAAAACTCGTTAATCAAAAACTATTTATTTACACAAAATAAAAATTACTTCGGATTTAACTGCAGTATTCAATCTATAAATAAAGTAAATATTTTGAAAATATTTTTCAAAAAAGACAAATAACATGTTACTGATAATTTAAAGTTGTTAAACAGCCAGGTGTTAAGCAAATGTTGCTTGCTGTAAATGCTTAACACGAGGATTTAAACAGATTTTTAATACTATCGATAACAGATATGATAAAAGGATTTTAAAAATTTCAAATGACAAAGCTCAAACTTTTTACTTTTGATAACTCAAATGAAAATAAACTATAAAATAAGATATACTTAGAAGACACAATTTTACACGCATGCTACTTAATTTGTTATAAATTTATATATTAAAAATAAACAAGTTTGTTTGCGATTTGCAAACATTTGAGTTTAAAATATTTAATTTAAGTTTTTATTAAATAATATCAAATATTTAATGTTTGCCACAAATGGTTGGAATCAGTCTTAGTCTACAACTACTGAGTATTGCGACGATTGTATTGAAACGACAATTCATTCACGACTCAGCCGCCACTCGAAGACATTGGGATCAGTCATATGATTATGTGGTGGTCGGTGCCGGCGCTGCCGGTTCTGTCATTGCCTACAGACTGGCCGATAATTATAAGAATAGAGTCATACTTCTGGAGTCGGGCGGACCGCAGAGTGTCGTAACGGATATACCGAAGAACTCGCGCTCTTTACTCGAATCGGAATACGACTGGAAGTTCTCGACTGTTCCCCAGACTTGGTTTACGCCACACCGAGTGCCGCAACCGAGAGGCCGGGCTATTGGCGGCTCGACTGCTATTAATAATATGATTTACAGTAGAGGTAATCGAAAAGACTATGACTTATGGCAAACAAGTTTCGGTGCAAATGGTTGGGCGTATAGAGACTTTTTGAAGTATTTTATTAAATCCGAAAACAATTCGGATATTGGTTTGGTTTCGGCCAATCGGGAATATCACGGCACGAGAGGACCGGTTGCTATAACAACGGACCCAAACCCGGATCCGCTTCTGTTGTTACACCAGAAAGCGCTCAACGATTTAGGCATTGAGTCAACAGATATTAACGGTCGACAACAGTTGGGCACAACTATCGCCCAGTCCTTCATCGGGAATGGCATGCGTTCGAGCACTGGAAACGAATATCTCGAACCGAATCCATTTGCGGATAATCTCCATATTCTGACCTTTGCTTTCGTTACGAGAATTCTATTTAATCGGAATTCGAATAATTTGATCGCAACTGGAGTTGAGTTCTTCAAAGACAACATCACTTATAGAGTCAGTGCCGACAAAGAAGTGATCGTTTGTGCCGGTACTGAAAGTTTTGATTTTTAATACAAATTTAAGTTTAATTTATTTATTTAATCAATAATTTATTGAATAAAATATTGAACTTAAATCAAACCAAACTATATCTCAACCTTTAGGTGCATTCAATTCACCGCAACTTCTAATGCTTTCGGGAATCGGACCTAAAGATCATTTAACGGAATTAGGAATTCCCGTATTGGCGAACCTGCCGGTCGGCAACAATCTTCAGGATCACCCGACGGTCTCTATTCATATGTTAATAGAAGACAATTGTCTCGTCAGACCCGGCGCTCAACTTAATGTCGAACAGTTGTACGAAGTTTTAAGTCGAGGAACAGGTCCGCTCTCACGGCTCACCTCTTCTATTATCTTCTACACCACGAAGAGTATTGAAGACAAACAATGGCCAAACACTTATACCTATTCTGTGGTCGAGTTTGTGAGTAATCTGAATAATACAGTGGCGGAAATGCCGGCGCAAAGGGACAGATGGAAGCAATACTTCAAACCATATTTGGGCCGATATTTACTACTTTCGGCGCCACATCTCTCTCGAGTCAGAAGTTACGGAACAGTACGTCTGGCCTCAACCAACCCCTTCCAACAGCCGATAATTGATCCGCAATTCTTGGTTCATCCGCAGGACTACAAGGATTTGGTGGAAAAAATCCAATTTATGTTATATTTTCTGACGGAAACCGAATTATCGAAATATATTTCAGTTATTCCGGAACCGATACCCGACTGTAGATACTGTCAAAACCGCAAACTCTATGAATGCAAACCATATATAGAATGTCTAATTAGGGAGACTATCAAAACGGGTTACCATCCGGTGGGCACCTGTCGAATGGGTAGAGTCGATCGGAATGATGTAGTGGTCGACGAGAGGCTGAGAGTGAAGTACGTCTCAGGCCTTCGTGTATGCGATGCGTCAGTAATGCCACAAATAATTAACGCCAACACAAATGCAGCCGTTATTGCCATCGGAGAGAAGGCCTCTGATATGATCAATGAAGACAACTGTTGTTAACACTTTCAATACTCAATATATTTTTGAAAATTATATTAAATTTAAATTTAAAAAATTGACTTATTTTAAATAAATCAAACATTTGCGAAAATAGAATTATTATCATTTGATTAACAAATTTAATTATGTTTTCGAGCCTTCGCTTACATTTAATACTTTTCAAATTTGTCGAAATAATAATTATTTTATATTTAAACATAAAATATATTTTTGACATATTATTAAACTTATTTATATTTGCTTAGGTATCTAGAGGTTCATCTAGATGATCTAGATGTCTGGGATGGCTCTACGCCTTGGAGGTAAAGAACCTCTGGAGGTAAGCCAGGCTCTTTGACATTGAGTTCAGCCATTTTATGGACAATACTTTCCATTATTTTCGACTCTTTTTTAAACAAATCATTTAAACTATTATTACATTTGACTTCAATTTCCAAATAATTATTTGCAATGAATTCAATGAGTCTTTCCTTCAGATAATTTGCGTTATATTTGTTCGAAAACAATAAGAAATCAATCGATGACTCAATCGTAAAGTTTTTGCACAAAATCTCTTCGCATATGTTCTTCAGATCTGCCAAACCATAGCAATCGGCGCAAACTAACAGTTCTTCGGCGTATGTCTCGATCTTTGGCGCACTTCCAGTATATATGAAAGACATGAGTTCTTCAAACACTTCCACTTCAACGTCATTCAACTCAACCCTATTCTCAATCTTTTCCTTCATATCTGAGCCAAACATTCGGGAAAATACTTGAGATCTGACGCTCAGAACACACTTATGTGCCATAAACTCCCGGCCCTTCACAACAATCGTTAGATCGCAATACTCTTCATTATCTTTACTTGTCATTGATTTCAAGTCTTGGATCAAATTAGTGCCGACTTTATCGGTAAGAGTTGGCACTGATTTTCGATCAATTATTTCCCAATAAATCTTAAAAGAGTGACAAAACTTTGATTTGAGTGACTCGTCGTAATCGAGCATTTGTCCCAAAACGTCGTTTTTCTTCATTTTCGACTCTTTCATCAAAATAGTTATCAGTTTTTGTTTATTTTCTAAGAAGTCGTCTACTAATCGAAATAAATTGAATTTAATGTCGACTTCGGATTCACTCGATTCGACTAAAATCAGGTAAAACCCGATCGAACTCTTCTGGTGTTTAACGTAACGCAAATCCACTTTTAAATACCATTTCGTATTGTTTTTGGTCACAAATACTGGACTTTTAATAATGTCTTCAATATCAGCCGAAAGAGTCCACTTATACGTGTATTTCAATTCTTCGCTCAACTCATTAGTCATCGAATTAACGCTAAGACTATAGTTAACACTAAATATATAATTATTTTATTATTAAATCAATAACAAATACCTCGACATCACAGTGTAGTGTAGTTTTGTCTTAAATCTACAATTTGTTTATAATATATTTAATAATTAATAATAAGTTAAGTTATGTAATACAACAGACAATCAATTGATTGCATTATTACCAGAAAAATGTAAACAAAAAGATAAATCACATAAACAGCTGATGAGACGACTCATAGTCTAGGAGTCGACTCAAACACATGTTTGCCATTCAATCCATTCATTCAGTTAAAACATAAACACTTTTTTGGTTATTATTTCTTAATTTAATAGTTTTTTGTATTTGATTTTCGGATTTGTTTCCGTTTTTTTGTTTAATTGTAGTAAAAATGTCGACAAATAAAGAATTAAATCGCGAAATACGTGAATCGAAACAAGAATTACAAGAAATCAATGAACAGATAATGACTCTGAGATCACGTAAACGACAATTGGAGACAAAAATACAGTCTTTGGAGACAAGGCTTCAGACGATTAGTCAGACGAATGACAACCGATTTGACGGCAATTCGTTTGAATGGTCTGAAAGAGTACAGCAATTGTTGGAAAATGTCTTTAAATTGAAAACATTCCGTTCGTATCAATTGATGGCAATTAATGCCACACTTTCTGCAAATGATTGCATTCTTGTGATGCCGACCGGCGGCGGAAAATCACTTTGTTTTCAATTACCGGCGCTTATAGACAAGGGTTAGAATTGGATCTAATTAGTGATTGTCTTTGTCTTACACATAAAATATTTGACTTATGTTTTCACTCAATAGGTCTAACAGTCGTAGTCTCGCCATTGATATCACTAATGGAGGACCAGATGACAGGCCTGAAAGAACTTAAGATTCCAACCGCTGTTATTAATTCACAGACCAGTCGTGAAGAAGTGAATCGAATATTGCAGTCAATGGCCGAACAGAACACGGATTTGAAGATAGTTTATGTGACGCCCGAAAAGATGGCGAAATCGAAGAGATTTATGGCTCAAATGGAGAAATGCTATCGAAATAAACGACTCAATCGTATTGTCATCGATGAGGTTCACTGCTGTTCCCAATGGGGTCACGACTTTCGGCCGGATTACCAGTTTTTGGGTGTAATGAAGACACAATTTCCTGATTCGCCGATCTTAGGCCTAACGGCGACCGCAACCTCTTCAGTCATTTTGGACATTCAGAAGATCCTGAGTATTGAGGGCTGTATTGTATTAAAGGATTCGTTCTATCGCTCGAATCTAAACTATATAATCGAAAGAATTGATTTGAAAAGAGAGGAACAAATCGAAAAAATTGCTAAACTATTGAAAACTAAATATTCGAATCAATCGGGAATTATATACTGTTTGACAATCAAAGACGTCGAGGAAGTGTCGGAAAAGTTGTGCTCATTGGGCGTAAAGGCGGGCGGATATCACGCGGCGCTTGAGTCCGGCCAGAGATCATCGATTCATCAAAAGTGGTATCAAAACCGAATTCAAGTGATTGTAGCGACGGTTGCCTTCGGAATGGGTATTAACAAACTTGACGTCAGATTTGTTATACACTTTTCAATGTCAAAGTCGTTGGAGAACTACTATCAGGAGACAGGTCGGGCCGGAAGGGACGGACAACCGGCTCATTGCCTGCTTTACTACCGATTTGTAGATGTTTTTCGAACCACAAGTCTGGTGTTTAGCGAAAAGAATGGTTTAGCGAATGTCTATTCAATGCTCGCCTATTGTCTCAATGAACGCATTTGTAGGAAAGGTATAGAAGTTTTGATTTTGTATTTATATTTAGTTTAATTATAATTTTGTCGATTATTTTCAGAACAAATTGCTGTCTATTTCGGAGATAAATGGAATAACAATTGCGACAAAAAGTGCGACAATTGTGTGAATTGCGATGAATTAACTGAACTAAATGTCACTAAATATTTGAATCAAATAATCGATATTTTGAAGAATGCATCGAAAATGAGTGAACGAATGACTTCATTGAAACTAATGGACTGTTGGTTTGGAAAGGGAAACAAAAAGTTGAGACTTGACGGCATACCTGTGCCCGACATCAGACGCGATATTTGCGAACAAATAATCGGTTTATTATTAATCGACGGATATCTTAAAGAAGACTTTCATTTCACTCCATATTCAACAATTAGTTACATAACTATAGGCTCGCGCTCTCACACCCGACCCAAGGACTGCCAAATCAAGTATTTTCTCAATTTGTCCGCAAAGAGGAAGAGAGTATTGGACACAAAGTCTGAGGAAAAGACAAATAAAAAGCTGAAAACTATTGATAAAATTGATTTATCCGATGATCTCATTTGTATTGATTAAACTTAAATCTAATTAACACTTAATTAATATCTCATTTAAACTCAGTTTTTGTTATACTTAATCATAACTAATATTAATGAATTAATATCAATAAATAGCTTGTTAAATTTATTTATTCGTATAAAACTCAACGTTTGCTCTTAATGTTTTACAAGTTTTGTATCTAGGTAAAAACAACAATAAAATTTTAGCTACAATTGGGATCAAAATATTTACAAAATGTTATTAGCGTTTGAGGTTTTATTTTAAAACAATTTAACTCTAATTTATAGTTATTTTTTTACTGCTTGACAATTAAAAAATATTTTTAATTTTCAATTTAAAAATTAAATAGTTCAAATTCAATAAATTCAAACAAAAAGTTGAAAACTATCATAAGAATTGACGCAAATGGCGGCAAATGAACAAGACTTGCCCGATGAAACAGTGGCCACACCGTATTTGCAAAATATGGTGCCGGCTTTGATAATGGATGCGGGTTTTGATCATTTGGAAGCTTTCAAGCGAGCGCTTCTAGTATTCACGTTCACATTCCTTCGCTATGAGTACACAAACGTAGAGCTATACAGAGATGCAATCGCTGGATATACGAATCAATTGATGAACATATATGACTTCGAAGACCTTGACATACCTGATACTCTGTTCATAGACATCGACGATTATGTCAGACACGAAAACATTTCAATTCGTCTTATTGTACATAAATATATTGGCCGTTATGTCGATAACTCAACCATTAGGATCTCAATGGGAGTAGTGGACCAATTGCAAGAATTTCATCATTTGTATGAACTGAATCCCGCAGTTATCACTCAGGATAACATTGAAATGGCTTTCACTACAACTTGGTGGAACTACTTAGAAATGATCATGGATGAACAGGAAATACAAATTGATTACAGAGACCACTATTGGCTCAACGATGAGATTAGAGATCCGACTAACTCTAATCTGATTGACTTCCATCTGCTCTATAGGGATATACATTGGGAAGGATATGAGCAGTGGATTGATTTTGGAGAAGATATTCAGTTATTAGTTTCGGTCCGATTTGAGACGTTTGACGTAAACTCTGACCCACAAGACGTCATATCTTTTCAGTTGAATTCGTTTTACTTAATGCTTATGGAAAGGCTGACTGCATATCGAGAACAACCCAATCCTGACGCACATATCCACCGACCGATTACAACAAAGACAACTCTAACTTATATGCAGGACAGGATTGATCCAAACCTAATGGACGCGTTTTGGACATTACCGGTCCCTCAACAACCAGAATGCGTCAAATATACGGATTTACAGATTGGGTTCAGACCCAGAGAGGAAGTTAAGGGCGAATTCTGCATTTGTAATGAATTTTGTAATTTGAATGCATTTTTCCATTACAATCCAATGTATCGATTCTTATTGGTTCAGCACAACCGACTATACATCCAAAACCGAACTAACCTTGCTGATATTTATCAGTTTGTCATTACTTATTGTTTAGTCAATGAAGAATTTCCGGACACTTTAGTCACGCCTTTGGTTAGACTTTTGGATTCAGTTAACGATCAAAGAGTTCTCAATTGGAACCAAAGTATGAGTGACAAACAATTTGATGATAACTACCAAATGAGTTATCCGAATCGAATCCAATTATTAGGAGTTACCTATCAACTGATGAGGAATAGTGTGCCCATCTCTGATATTTGTATCACAACCAATACAAATCCGTTTTTAGATCAATCGTTTAAAAACATCAAAAAGTATTACAAAGTATTACTCGATTTACATCTAATTGTTTTATCAGAACCACAGTTTGTAAACCCAAATGATAGAGAAGCTTGGTTAGAGGAGTATGAAGATTTGTCCCGGATACATTTCCACAATTTTGTTTGTTGGAGTTATGAAATGGCAATGCAAACCAATATTAGATTAGTCAGCAATCTATTTACTGAAGACTATAAGTATTCGTCATATATTATCAAATCATATGAAGACAGACTCATAATTGAGTCACAAAAGGAGATATTGAAACCGAATACAGATTTAAATGGCAATCCTATTAATATCACATTTGAATTATACCCATTCAGTCACTGTAGGGCCAGAATTTGGGAATATATTACAAGATTTGCACCAAAGGTTACCCGAGTTTATCGAATCAAAACTTTGGCAATTATTCGGGAATTTTGTCGAGAATTAGATCAAAAATTTGAAACAACGGCTTCTGTAGAGAACTTCACACAACATAGGGTACAATTGGCTCAACCATTACCTCCAGTTCTAGAGCCAATCAGAACACAATTATTTGTATTTTACAAATTGAAGACATATTTCTATGCATTTGGAGTTCAAAAGTATTTCATTGAATCGGCAATAAATCACAGCCAAAAGTTACCGACAGATGAAAATCAAGCGTTTCTTGAATTTACTCATATTTTCCGCAACCACTGGATTGAAGACATATTCCAAACCGAATATCCGAACCAAGAAATACAACTTTTCGATTCGAGTTTTGCAGATCACAGAATATCTCTCAGTTTTGAGTCGTTTTATGTTAACTTTTATCGCCGAACAGCTCATGAACTCCAAGACCTAACTGAGGATGAGATTATGGTTTCGGTAATTGAACAGTACGTTCGGCTCAGGTATTGGCACCAAAACAATGGCGACAATAGACTCAGATTTACTGATATTATCACTCAATTTAGTCAGAGTTTAGAAGAAGTGTTAACTAATGCCCGAATGATATATCAAAATCATATACTCTTCACAAATCCACTTCTGAAACAAATGTATGGAACGGATGAGCATTATATCGAAGTAATTAGTGAATTAGTCTATTGGTTAGTGAAAGCCTCGTGTTTTATGGTCTTAAAACTGGTCTCTATATTCTTGTCCAATATTCACGAACAAGAAGACAACCAATTAGTTGCCGACAATAAGATGTATTTGTTATGCAAACCAGGATTTGTGCCGTTATTTCGCACAAAACAAATAGTTCTCGAAATACTCGATAAAATGTTGACTTCACTTATATTCGATGATATTTTCGATCGAATACTCAAAACCATTTCGGAAACCAAAGCAATGGTTAAACAGTTATACAAAGAGTACTACAAGAAGTTGTCAGTCGATTGGTTCGATGAAATCGGCGATCTATACAACACAGAGTATACCCAATCAGCGCTTGTGATTCGATTGCATTTGATTTCTGGCCTTTCATTTGTCGCACATTTTATCAATGATTTCCGTCAACCCTCACAACTGATACGACAAAAATTGAAATATATTCGTAGTCTGAATAACAATAGGAATGCAACTCAACTCTCATTTAATCAGACTTGGGATCAATGTCTGCAATTCCTGACTCAGGTGCCAGAGATCGAAAGGGCCCAACCCTTCATGAGTCCGATTTGGGCCCAGTATTGTCAAAACGATTTCTCACAATACGCACAACTCGACCACACCTTCGATGCTTGGATTCCCGATTCGGATCATTTGTAGTTCAGTTGCGAATCAATTATTACAAAACTGTAGAAAACTATTGAAGTTTTGATATTAAAACTCAATTTAAAAAATAATAATTTTGAGATATTTATTCTTTAATTTAGAATGTTTTGTTAGTTATACTTCAGGTAATTTGTTTAGTTTTAAATCAGGTTTTAATTCAAAAATAAAATAAAATAAATATGACTACCGATGTCAGTCTAGAAGAGCCTGCAATGTCAGAGCCCATCCAATTCGGATTCAATTAATTCTTTAACTGATTTATATATTTCCGACAGTATTGTTAATTTGACAAGTAACTTTACTTTTAAGTTTAAAGAAATAAATCGAAAACTTTTATTACTTTTTTTTGTAAAAAATATATTTTTTTAATATACAGTATTAATTTTAAAATATTTATACTTTCTAAGTTTATTATAAAATTTATAATTATTTAACATACTTTAATTATTACAATAAAAATAAAAATTTTCAACAATTTATTTGAAATTACAACAAGCTTAAATAAGATTATTTTATAAATGAGACTTATATTAATATACCAGTAGTTTGTTTAATAAAATCATTTCTGATTACTGTACAATAAATATCAATTTGTCAAATACTCATCATTCTATCAAATATATTTCAAATTTAACCAGGTACAAATTTTTAACATTGTAAAAACTGCCCAGCAAAAGATTCAATCTAAATAAAATAAAAGTAAAATATACAAAATGTTTGAATAAAAAAATAAATTATGTGTATTTTTGAAATTATAAAATTAAACAATTATAAACCTTTTAGAAATCTAAAATTGTAATATTTATTACTATTACAAGTTAAATATCATTGAATTTTACAAAGAAAACTTAAATTAAAAATTAAAGTAAACTTGATAATTTAATAGTAAATCAACTGGAAACTATTTACAGAGGTATTTGACACTATAGGGTTAGAAAGTTAATTTTTAAATATTTTCTTAAAGCAAATGCTGTTTAAACCTGAAATATGACAACATTTAAGTCAGAAAACGTTAAATTAATAAATCGACCGATTTTTGGACAGACATAACAATTGGCTAAAAATGTTCTGAAGGCAAACACATGCCAAACGCCATCGATTCGTTTCGACAACTCTTTGCTAATATATTTGGATAAATCGGTTAAACTATTCGATGATTTTATGCTATTAATCGTAATTTCTTTCACTATTTCAATATACTCTTCAGTCATATCTGTCTTTTCAATAATCATCTCTTCTTTCAATTGTCCAGATCTGAGCAATTGCGCCAACTTTTTTACATTTATCTAAAATATTTAAATTGATTTTATTTAAATTTTTATATATGTTATAATTTTTATTTTCTAAAACAATTTTAACTAAAATTTTTTAGTTTGAAAATTCGACAGTATCTTTCCAGTTAAAAAAAATTACAATTGATTATAAAATGCATAAAAACTAAAAATATTTTTTAACTCACGTCGTCATAGACCTTATGGACAGTGATCTTAAGTTTGCCGAAAACCAAGTTTACGATAAACATGTCATCGAAGGTAAAGCAATGACTGCCGATGTC
>JAQFXP010002235.1:0-15888 GCA_034693685.1 Belba bartosi
TATTATAATTGAATTAAATCAATAAAAATCATTAAAATATTATCACTTTTCTTGTGTTAGACTTATAAACAACAATTGACACAAACTTTCGACTCGTCCGACAAAATGTCTTTTGTTTAGATCTATTGCTATGACGACGAGTCGACAATATTTCTGAGTTTATTTAAGAAATGGAATACTCTCTCTATACGTTTAACACTATTTGAGTTAGCGATTATATCAACTGTAGAGCCTCTATCAGTGCTAAACGTATAGAGAGAGGATTCCATTTCTTAAATAAACTCAGAAATAATTATTAAAGCAATCAAAACATCAGTTACGTTCAGATTATTGCATCAAACCAATAGTTTTAAAGCTTTGAATATAAAACTTAAAACACTTATAAATCCACTTATTTTATTGATCTAGTGCAATAGTCAATTAACCTAGGCAATGCAACTATTTTAAATAATTTTATTCAAATTTTCAAGTTAAAGCTATTAACTATAAAATAATTATAAAATAACAAAACAAAAAAATAATATTTTATATTATACGCCGTTATTAGTGTAGCATTAAATAAGAGCTGAACTGAACGACGCGTGAGATCTCGTGTCCAGTATTTGATTTAAGCAATTGATCCAAAGATCTATTTTTAGAGAAAAACTGTTGTTGTTTTCGATCGTCGATGTTTTCCCAGAAATTACACAAATTGTATAGTTTGTCGACATTGTTGACGACTCCGACCCTTCCCTGGGTTCACATTGTGAGAGATCCGATCAAAAGGGAACTTAAAAATCAAATCAAATTAATTAATCTGAAGTCAGTTAAACGATTGCACTTCCAATTTGATCCGTTTCATCAAAACGTCGATTCCATTCGGTATTTCTTTGATTTGTTGATAAAAGCGATTAATTTGTATTTATATTGAAATTTATTATCAATTTTTGTCGACTTCTTCAGTGAATTTTTGATTGCTATTAGTTCACCGAAAATAAGAGCAACGAATCCAAAGTGTGGTCTAAAGACTGAGATTGTCTGCATGAGAGAGGAACCGACGGTCACTGTCTCATTGGGTATTAATATCGAGTCTTTTGTTAAATAATTATTTAACTATTTATCGATTTATTTGCAGAAAGCGGTCAAAAAATAATATTTAAAACGAATTTATTATCGACTCTAGAGATCGTCGATAATTACAATAAAATATTGAATCGATTGAACCAATCGGTCGAAACTCTTGTTTAAGATTTCGATTAATTTTTGTTTAAATCTAAAAATTTGGCCAAAATATGAATAAAGAAAAAGTGAATCATTTGGCGACGGATTTGAATATATTTAACAAAATCTATAAATCTATTCCTCATTTCAACGAACTGTTCGACGAACAGAGTTTCTATATATTCGCCGCAATTCTCACCATTTCTTCGATTTTATTCGCATTTATTATCTCCCGATTCGTGAAACTCAAAGAAGTTAACTATTAGTTCCATTCGATTCAACTATATATCAGACTCTAGACTCTAGAGTCTAAAGTCTAGAATTAGAAACCAATTGGAAGTCAATTCAATTGGAATACAAACTAATAGTCATTTGATATTAAAACAATAGCTTTTTGTTTGTGTAATGTTTGTATCATTTAATCAATTATTGAGTCAATTATTAAATTAATTTAAATGTATATAAAATTGCTTTCAAACCATTCAAAGCTCTTTTACCAATAAATATATTATACATTTGATTAATAATCAAGATCAATTTGGCCAAAAATCAAGTATGTACATATACTAACAAGTTAAGTTTTGGCTTCATTTACTTATACCCGGGTAGAACTCGGCGCTGGAAATAAATGTTTCAAACCCTACCAAAACCACATTGGCAAAATTGATTTAACCATTTAGTTTTAGTCAAATCTTTTCAATCTTACAAGTTTTGTTTATAAATGCAAGCAAAACAACTCCTTATGCCATTACAATTAAAAGTATCTAGGTATATCATTTTTCTGATTTTTATTTATAAACCATTTATTATTAAAATATTCCTTTTTTCTCGATTTTCTTTTAATACAATAATTAAATAATTAATTATAATTAGCGGTGAATGCAATAATGACTTGCATTATAATTAGTGTTAAAAATCTGGCAATTTCTGGCAATAGTAAAAATCACAATTGCCAAATTGGCTATTGTAATGTGGCACTATCTACGTAATTTATACAAAAATTCTAAAACATGATTTTAATTTTTTTTAATATTGACAAAAATAGGTAAAAACCCGTTTAATTGTTTATAACCAGTGGAATGCTTTTTAATTTTTGATTATTAAAAAATTAAACCATGATAATTGGTAAAAATGAGTTGGACTATATAGAATATGAACTAATTTATATAAAATAAAAGTTTATTTGTATAACTCATGCCGTATAATCAAATTTGTTTTTTTTAATTATCATTTGATTATTGTATTAAAATTTAATTTTATATTTTTCTCATCATTTTAATTTGTAACAATTTATATATAATAATTTATTAATATTGAGTATAATTTGCTATATGCAATATTCAAGCAAATTTAACGCTTCAAAATTGGCAGACACTAGCAGACAATTGCAGTACACTAGCATTTTAATGTTTATAATTATTTTAAATTAATTAATTTTAAATTTTATTGTAACTTTTGTAATTTATTATTGTCAAGAATGCGATACTATTACTAATATTACTAATTATACTGTTATTTATGTATATATTAATATAAACACCATTATTTTACTTTAAAACAAATTTTATCTGTTTTTGCTTAATTTCTTGCAATTTCTGGCAATAGTTTTTGAAATTGCCAGATTTTTACAACACTAATTATAATATATTTAACATTTAACAACAAATAATGTATTGTTTAATTAAAATTATTATCTCATCCGATATACAGAAACTTATTCAAAGTATTCGAAAAAGAGTTATAAAAATCAGACGTTTTTTATTCGAAAGCAAAACATGCGTTTGTTTTGCTGTCAAAACATAATCGAAAAACTATCTCTAATTGCTGTTCAAATTAAACTGAATTAACAAAAGCGCGAAAACATGTTTGGATTTGAGCTCTTGTTTACAACAATTCAATCGCAATTGAAATCAAAGAACGATTTATTGGTTTCTGTTCTTCACTTGCATTGCATTAAACGCGACTTTCTTTGCGTCGGAATCGGAGAAAATGTTTGTTTTGTTTTAGTTTTGATTTGATTTTAAGATTAATTTTCTACCGAATCTGTTGAACAGTTTACCGAATCCGATGAATACGGATCCGAACTATTGCCGAACGGATGGAACGATTCGAATGAGACTTATATTTTGCGTTATATAAACACAAAAACAAAACAAAAACTTTTAGTCAAATGCGTTAAAGTCTCCGATTTGTTGATCATATCAGCGCTCGTATGACTCAATCCATTAATTTCTATACATTTTTGTTATTAATTAAATTGATTTTGTATTTAAACGAACCATTCAGTTGATTAGCGGCGAAAACAGCGGATCTACTCATTCGCTCAGACCTGATGACTACATTAGTGATGATTTCATGACATTCGAGAGGTTTTCAATTGAAATATTTGAAAATTAATTATATTTTAATTGTTTTCTTGCCTTACATTCAGAGCATTCAGTGCCGGAAGTGTTGGCATTGTTTCACAGACTCTCGAGAAAGAAATCATTAATAAAGTGTTGATTCCATCGACACAAACACAAACAGAAACCCAAACCCAAACCACAAACACACGACACAACCCGTTGCGAGAGGGACCGCCTAATGCTCCCAATCCTGTTCCTGGCCCTGACTATGGAGGCATGGGATACGAGCCCTTCTATGGACAACCCCAATGGCCGCCTCCTATTGGTGGCGCAGATTTGGGTTTAGTTTAATTTATTTTATTTTTAAAATAAAATGTAATTTATATTAAATATTATTAATATATATAAATATAGACCCATTTGGTAGAGGCCAGGGAGGAATGCTAATGGACCCACGTCAATTTCCCGAAGCATTTGGACGGCCACGCAACCCTGCCCCAGGAATGCCGAGAGGAGCTGTGCCTCCCGGTGCTCGCTTTGATCCGTTCCACCCGATTCCGTTCGGACCAAATCCCAGACCCAATCGAAATCCACGTCCTTTTGGGTAAGTATTTTGATTGACTGAACGACTGAACGACTGATTAAGCTTTTATTCAATTACTATTATAGTCCCGATCCGGACAACATGCGACCGCCCGGTTATGACGACATGTTTATGTAATAATTGTAATATTTTCAAAACAAAAAGTATTTCTTTATTAAAATTAGAGTTGAGATCGATATTACTTTTTGGTATAAAAATCGAAACATTTTTAATGTAAAAATTTGATATAAAATTTGTTTTTGAATGTTATTAAAATGAATAAAATAGCAGTGAATAGAGCTTTTTATTTATGAATTTATATATATTTTGTGATTTGAATTAAATAACAAAAATTGTGATTTCAAGAGACAAGACTTTTGATAGTCTTCCCCTAAATATGTTTTTGTGCATAAAATAGTTGACTCGTAATTAAAAAACAAATTTTCTCATTAATGGCAGTATATTTAAGTCAGAATTTGATTCTCATTAAAATAATTTTTATCATTTTCTAAAAATATGTATAATTAGTAATTACTAAAAAATTAGTAAAAGTTTTGTCTCAATAGTGACTAAAGTAATACGTTTTATATACTTTGTATAATACATATATTATATAAATTATATTTAAATTAAAACAAATACAATGTTTAAATACAAATATATTGAGCGCTGAGGTAATGGACGGGTCAGTGTGGTCAGTGTGGTCAGTATGTTGATGGGTTGATGGGTGGATGGGGTCAGACCTGCGTGTGCTTGTCTTTAGGCATGTATATCCTGTCATTGGATTTGAACTTGTTACGCGGGTATTCATTCTTTAATCGAAAACTTTTGCAAATAATTTTAGAAATAATTAGAACTCAAATTAGAAATTAATTCGAAAATAATGTTTTAAAGCTTGGATTGAATGACAAACAAAGCAATACTCATATTCTGTTCCTTTGCTTTCTATTAAAAAGATTACATTAAAAGCGATTTATATCCAAAATATAACCAATTTTTGAAATATTGCGTTAAAACCCGAATCAAAATTAAATCAAACCTCAAATTGCTTTCGGAGTTAGCCCTAGTGGAGGGCGCGCTATACTGAGTGCCCATCGTTCCCATTGCAGCGATGTCTGGAATGTTGATGTAGTCATCAATGTTTGCGTCGCCGTAGCGATAGCTGTTGACCAAAACGATTAAACCATTAAATCAAATCTGAAATACCTATTAGTTCTAATTGTTTGAAATTCAATACCTTTTTGCTCTACAATAAAGACAAGAACACAAGAAGACGAGGCACAGGAGAACAATGAGAGCGGCCAACACACTCCAGGTCGCCGCCCGGTATATCCGAATCTCGACTTCATAGGGCTCGTAAGTCGGGAGCCAAGTGGGCGGTATGTGGCCGACCATCGAAGGTATGTAGTCGTTCCAGAACTGACAGGCCTTCTGCTTATAGTCTCTCCACATAATGCTTGTGCTCCAGGCATTCATATTGATGGAGAGTTGACTCGTCTCCCACGTACTCGTCTGCCAAATGCCGGTATAGTTCGTCGAATTGATGGCTAAATATTGCAAATTCTTTTCATCCATTGGTTTCCAGACTATGGCATTGAGCAGTGCGTATGGCGTTGGACCGCACGGGCAGTTCGGGTTGTTGGCACATACGCGACAACTTGGGTATTTGGCAAAGTTGGCCCAGGACTCCATTATTAGTTGGCTCATATTGCGGTCCGATTCTGTCCACTCGGCTTTGTCTAACTGTAGGGCCGACGGATAAAACCTCGGGTCCATGAACGGGGCCCCACTGGCCAGTAAGTATTCAGTGTCGTGAGGAACGCCTACAGAATTAAACAAAACATTTAAGAATTTGTTTAGCTATTAGTTAACTGTGCCAACTACCGATCCAATCGGGAAGATTGAGTCCTTGTATTGTATAGTTAATGGCATACATATACGTCTGAACATTCTTCTTAAGCATCAATTTAACCATTTTGTCGTTACCGGCCGTAAACCACGAGTCGGTTAACATCTATAGAGTTGACATAATTAATAATCGATTATATTTGTGTAATCGACAAAAACTGTTTAAATAGAGTTTAGAAAATGTGATTAATTCTTACGTCAATATATCCCTGTCTTATAAGAGTCAAGTTGTTTGGGTCACTCCATGGGCTGTACATGAATTTAATGGCTCTAATCAGTGAAGTCTGATCTAACGTATAGTTATATATCGAAACAAATTCTTTGACTTTTTTGTGAAAGATTTGGTCATTTATTACATAATTTTTCAGTTTTAGATCTTCGTTAGCGACTGAATAAGAGTTCAAAATAATGGAATAAAAAATATTTAAACTTAAAGACAAATTACAAATAAGCGATAAATTAAATATAATACTTACAAACGAAGGCCGAGCCCTCATCTCTGGTCACACCCGACATATACGAAAAGTCCGGATCGAAATCGATTCGCGGATCCGAAAGTAGATTTTCGGGTATATCCGGAACCGTTTGATATTCTCTATTTCGGGTCCATTTGTCCACTACTGGTGCCCACGCGAGCCAACCCACGTCAGGCTATGCAACAAAAATAGTCTTAAATCAAATAATTAAATTAATTTCAAAATAATTCTTTACTTTAACTTCTGTTGTCGTAAAATCTATAGCACTTCTACTCTTCAAGCATTCAACCAAATTATAAGTATGTCTTGTGCGGCACCCAAACGCATAACCGGCCACAACACTAGTGTTCCGCATATATAGCGGGTCTCTAATGAAAGCCCAGTCCGCGACCGCAGCACCGCTTTGTGCGATCACTCGCTTTACGTATTCTTTTCAAATATAAACACAAAAACTGATTAATATTTATTAAAATAAGTTTTTATTTAATCTGAAAATATATATTCACTTCTAGTTAATGGCGATATAGCGAGTAAGCCAGCACTAGCTGCACCGGCATCTGGACCAAATAGAGTTATCCTATCCGGGTCTCCATTAAAATTACGGATATTCTCTCGAACCCAATTGATGGCTTGGATTTGATCCAAAAGACCAAAATTACCGGCGGATGCGTTGTCTGCAGTCGCCAAATATCCTATAAATAGAGTTTTGGTTCAATTAATCGAAAATTAAATTCAATTTTCGATTCAATCGTTTATTACCCAAAAGCCCTAAACGATAATTGAAAGTCACGACAACCACCTCTTGAGAGGCGGCCAACATATGTCCGGTAAACGTATTACCACTTCCATGGTCGAAAAAGCCACCATGAATGTAGATCATAACGGGGTAGGGGTCGCGCACTCTTGACGCCGCCCAAGGACTGAATATATTCATATAAAGACAGTCTTCGTCTGTCATTGGAATTCCGTAGTCTTTGCCGATATATCGGATATATTGCGGACAAGAGTTTCGATACCTGTCCGCTAATATACTTCCCCACGGGGTCGGCACTTGAGGGGGCTATTGGACATAATTAGCTGTCAGTTATATTAATAAAATTCTACAAAACATATAATATTTAATAAAAACTAATTTATTACTAAAATTTCGATCAATTAAACGAACGCTTACTTTGAATCTGAGATTGTATTCCCGTATCGGAGGTCTGGCGTAAGGAATGCCCAGAAAAGTGGTCACATTCTTCCAAAAATGGCGAATCGTATGATAGCCGAGTGGCGAACCAGAAGCCTTGTATTGAGCAGTTAATGGACGGTCTCGTAATGGCTTTCCCGGCCCATCGCACAGGTAGACGATTCTGCCGACGACATTGCCGTAGAGCGTATTGACGGTTACGTACTCTTCCAGTCCTGACATACAATATAATACAACTGATTATATCAATATTTGAAGTATAGGATGGGATGGAATGGTCGGGCAATCGGGCAATCAGACAAACCTTGATGTACAGCCTCTTTGCATCGGAGATCTCCCGGATCTTCAATAAGGCGACGACGGGTCGGGTCGGGCGTCACTCCAAACCTATAGCCGTCGTAATTTCGGTCTCTATCGGACTCTAGTGGACGGTTTCGGGGGTCATAATTGTGATAATGACCCCACTGTTCATAGAACACCCTATTAGGGGGCGGGGTATTGATCTGGCCGTTACACCCATTCAACCGACTTATTGACAAAACAATTATTGCAATTATTGCTGCAATTAATCCATTTTTAAACATAACTGACATTTATATTCAACAATATTAGTCACAATTTCTGATAAGAATCACAATTTGTTTATTATAATCGAAAACAATTGAATATAATCTCAAAATTCAAATAATAATTTGAAAACTTTGTGGCCTTTCTCTCAAACTTTTCTGTTCTATCCGTTCAACTCATCCCAAATCAAAAGTTTTTTTAGTTCTTTTCATAACAAAAGTTCTTAAATAAAATTAAATTTTAATTTTCGAGAAGTGGTTGAATCGTTTGGTTTAATCATTGAATAAAAATTTGAGTCAAATATTTGTCATTCAATATAAATATAAAAAATTTCTAACTCTATGTATAGCTAATAATGTTATCGCAATTGCACTCATTTCCTCTCCTTTTGCTGTTTACCTGAGCTTCTAATCACAGCTATTATACAATACAATCAGTTTTATTAGATTTCTATTACAGAGACACAACTCGACCACAAAAGACAGTACGAAAAGAGCCCTTTTTCGAGTCAACTATTTAAGCCGTTATAACATTTGAGTAGTGAGTGTTGAGTGTTTGCCCACTTCGAGAAAACTATCGTTTTTGAGTTTAACGAATAATTTATAAACTATTACATCAAACAGTGGGTTCTCCCTTAGAATACTTTAGGTTTACCTAAAATACCTGTCCTCTCAATTAAACTGAAAACTGTTATATTAAGCCAAAAGACGGAGCACTAGACGTCTAAATATTGCAAATAGAAAAATAGAGTACAGGTAATTATTTAAGTTATGATAGGTTAGTTAGGTTGAATATTTGAGATATATTGTTTTTTATATTTAATTTGCAATATAAAAGTTAACAATTACTTTAAACTGTAAACAATGATCGAAACATTGTAATAATTATTATTTTTAAATTTAACATACAGTCTCCGGCAATATTAAGTTTCCAGCTTATAACCAATTTATTCAGAGTTGCTTGATTAAAAAAATTAAAAATTATTTTACAACTATGGAATCATGGTAAGCACTTAAAGGAATTTTTAAAATTTTATCTTGTTCTTGAGTAACTATTCAGAAAAAGTTAGCATGTTTATTAAAAATTTAAAATATACAAATTGTTTAATACAAAAAACTATTATTATAGATATAGATATTAATATGTGTATTTATATTTTTAAATTTTTTTATCCTAAACAATTTTAACTAGTATTAAAAGTTGAAAAATATCATATTTGTTAGGCTTACAAGTTAAGCATCTTTGGTTATTTTTATATAAACAAATTTTTAAAATTGTAATCTTAAAATATTAAAGTTATTTATAATTTAAAAATTTTGAAATTATTTACCAAAAAGATTTTTAAAATAAAAACAAATTTTCTATTGAAAAATTTTAACTTGTGTATAAATTTTTAATATAAGCACTACATTATGCATTGTGAATAATAGCAATTGTAATGGAAATAAATGCTTCTATTTTAAAATTTTTTTGGTAAATAATTTTAAAAATTTTTAAATTATAAATAACTTTAATATTTTAATATTACAATTTTAAAAATTTGTTTATGTAAAAATAACCAAGGATGTTCAACTTGTAAGCATAACAAATATGATATTTTTTAACTTTTAATACTAGTTAAAATTGTTTAGGATAAAAATGTTTAAAAATAAAAATACATTTATCTAATTGTTTTTTGCATTAAACAATTTGTATATTTTCAATTTTTAATAAACATGCTAAATTTTTCTGAATATCTTGTTATTCAAGAATAAGATAAAATTTTAATAATTCTTTTAAGTGTTTTGTGCTTACCATGATTTTATAGTTGCAAAATAAAATTTAAATTTTTTTAATCAAGCAATTCTGAATAAATTGATTATAAGCTGGAAACTTAATATTGCCGGTGACTGTATATTATAAAAATCTATTTAAAAATAAGGACATTATAAAAGCAACACTACAAAGGTTTAACTTTAGCGAGTTTTTTTTTAATTTTTATCAGTGTATATAGAAATAGTAATTATTTTTGTCAATGCAGCAATCTAATTTGATTTAAAATCAATTTAATCTTATTTAAAGAAAAAAAATTAATTTTAATTAAAAAACACTAAAACATTTTAAATTGTTTTTACCATTTGAGCCGAATTTCAATCGTGTATTTTTTATTTTAAGTCAGAATTATTATCTAAATTTAAAATAATTTTAAATAAGTTAATAATATGTTATTTATAAAAGTTTTAATATTTTTGACTATTGTTTTTTAAATATAATTTATTAACAAATATAAATGTTTGAACACTATTTTTAAGATGCAAATACTTTATTTGTAATTTGTAGTTATATTAATGCAGATTACTGTACAGTATATTAACAAAGATAAATTACTGCAATTAATCAATAACTTTTTAACAATAAAATAATTTATTTAATTTAAAATTATTTTAAAGCATTTAATCAAAACACAAAAATAAATTTCAATAAGTTATATATTTAATATAAATATTTAAAATAACATTTTTATTACACAAATAAAGTTATAATTTAAAAATTAAGTTATGGATAAGATTTAATTTTATGAATTTAATTTATATTTCTAATAATTTTCAAATAATAAATTTTAATTTTACAACGAAATTTTTTATACTGACAATTACGCAACCAGTACATTTTTGGATAAAAATACTTGATATAATAAAATTTAAACTTTATTATTTAACTTGGATATTTATTTTAATAAAATTAAAATTTAAAACTTGTCTTATTTTTAAAAATTAAACTATAAATAAATTTCCGAAAAGATTTAAAACAATTTATAAGATATTTGCTTGGGAGAATTTTGTAAATGAATCAAAATTTTTGTTGTGCCACATCTCAAGAGCGGAGAAAAAGAATAAATTATGATTTCACTTACAATTTAATTATAGCTTATTTTGCAAAACATGCATTTGAATGCTATTGTGATTTGAAAGTAATTGCAATTTAATTATTTATTTATTACTTATATTTATTTAATCTAAATTCTCTTTTCAGACAGAGTTCGGCCACAAAATTTGAAATTTGTTACTTCAAATTCAAATTTCTTAAATCAACTCTTCTGACTAGAGACTCAAATCGGACCGGGCAATTATTAAAAATATACAAATTAAATAGATGTATAATAAAATAAGCATATTATTTTTTGTAATTTTTTACAATATACAGTACAGTACTTATAAATTATATATATATAATTTTTGGTTAAAATTTCGGACCAGATCAGATCTACAGCAAAGAAAAATTGGATTGGACTCAGAAAAGTAGATTTGATTTCAATTTCTATTTTTAACAACAACTAAATTTTTAATTATATTATAAATAACATTAAACTTTGTTTTAAAATAGTTTAAAATTTTATATGATTTTAAATAATTATCCAAAAGTTTAAACAATGAATAAAAGGGAAACTAATAGTTTTAAGTTAATAGTTAATAATGTCATAATAATGTAGAGAATGATTGTCGATATGATATTAATAGGTATTAATGATATGTCACAAATACCTGTGTAAGAGATGCGCAAACAATAACCTCAATAACCAATAAATGTCTGAAGGATTGGTAGAAAACTATCATAACTTGTGATTATTTTTTGCAATTGAATCTATTACTTATTCTGTTCTCTGTTTGAAACAGTAAATTCAGAATCAATATAAAATAATATAATTACTTGTTATGAAATTATTGATTGTTAAACAAACGTATTAAAATTTTCTAAACTAGTTAATGAGTTTTGGTTTCCGGCAAATTATGCAAAAAACGATTTACATGATTGTATAAAATGTTTGCATGACTTAAAACAATATGTTTTACATTGAAAACAAATTGAAAATTCATTTTTGTGTTACATTATCTCTAATGAATTGTAAAATCGAATTTAAACCAAATATTGAGTAAAACTTTTTTAGTGAATGTATTTTTGGATCAATTAAGCGTAAATTGAACCAAATTGTGAATTACCCCAAAAACTGATTGGTGTTTGTGTTAGTGATTCTGATTCAAACTGATTATTACTTAAAGGTATGAATTTATTTGATTCAATCTATTATATTTGATATTCCGTTTAATTACCATATTTTAGCATAAAAACTAAAATTAATAATTTTGAAAATCTTGACAAAACTACAATTACCGGCATAATCTAACATTTATATATACTGTATAATATTTGCATGTACACTTGCATTAGACTTAAAATGCTTTCGTACAATTGAACTAAATATTAAAAACAATAAAACATTTTATATACAAAATACAGATATTTTAAAAACATTATTAGAGTCTAATAACTAATATGTTATCAAATATAGTTAAATAAAAATACACAGCCGTTATCAGAACTATATATTTTACTTGAAATTATTGAATTTATAAATTCTTAATCATATTATAAACTAAAAATTTTGTAGTTAACAAGAATAAATGATTAGAATTAGATGTTTTATTTTAAAATTATAACTAGAATTATTTTTGATACATAAAACTGATGTACAAACGAAACATTTAGCTATATTTTTATTTCGTCTCGATTTACAGCTTCTGTACATTATAAAACTGTAATTTAAGTTAATCAAATAGTAAATAATTATTTATGTTAAAATTAAACAAAAGTTACTATTTAATTTTTTTTTTCTAAATTTTGATGAATATTTTTAAAATTTATATTAATGTTGAAAATCATTATAAAAAACATTATAAGGCGTTAAAAACTACAGCTGATTTTTTTTCTGTTACTTTTCAGTGCCTCATAAAAATTTATAAATATAAATTATAAAAATGTTCTGACATTTTGAATAACAATTTTTGTTTAATTTTGACATAGATTTAGTTTATTAAATTTTAAGCAAACCCATTTAGAACAGTAGTAAATTATTTTTAAAAGAAATTTTAATTTATAATTTAAGTAAAAATTAAAATATTATCAAGTCAAATTAAAACATTTTTGGAAAAGATATAAAATTAATATTAACAAACAATTTTTGGATTACTTAATTATTTTTATATGTTACTATTCTTTTTGTACAATCCGGTACAAATTCTATAGAAATTGAGTGCAAATTATAACAAGATACAAAAAAATTAATTACTTTAATTGATGGTTTTTTACAATATAATTTAATATTGACCAGATAATTAATTTAAAAGATGTATAAACTTTGTTAAAAATTAAATTATTATTTAATATTAACATAATTAATAATTTTTTAGTTAAGCAGTCAAAATTTTAATAAACAATTTTAAATTATTATGCATTGCTCTTTACTTACTTAAATTAGTATGTTAATTTATTTGACAAAATGTAAGCAAAAACTTATTTATAATAATTAATTTAATTAAACTTTAAATTATAATTAATATTTAAAATTTAAAAATAATTAACATAATTAAATATATAAAATTATAAAAATATTTAAGACAATTTTTTTGTGTGAATCTCAGGAATATATATAATCTATATATTCCATAAATGAAAATTTTTAAAAACCTAAAAATTTTAGCTAGATATTAATTGTCAATCTTTGCATAACACCCAGAACTTAAAATGATTAAAAATTTTTAAAAACAAAAAAATATTAATAAATTGCTTTTTATTGGCAGAGCTTTGACATAAAAAAATTCAATCAAAACGAGTCAAACATGTCGTGGAAGACAATAATCAAACAAAAATGCATTTGCAGTCTGAAGAAGAAAAAAGTGAATCAAATCCAATATTTATACCAAAAAGAATGCAAAACCAAACCAAACTTTTATTTACTATTAATCGCTATAATAATAAGTTTAGAGAAAAACAGATTTCAGTTAATGGTTCAGTACTTCCGAACACTTTTAATTCAAAAACAATTAATTCGTTGAATAACATAAATATTAATTCGATTTCAGTTAAGGCTGAAGTTCATCAACAAATACCAAAGCTTTTAGAAGCAGATCGGATGACTACCACTAATGGATCGGAATGTGTGGACAACGACAGGAGTGTATATACAGCAAACAAAATGACTGCAATTAAGAGTATATTAAAGTCAACTAAAATTAGTGATAATGTGGCCAACGGTGTCATTAAGACTAATAGGTTTGACAAAAAAGAAATATTAAACCAAACGAACACTTTAGACCATAAAACGCATAATCAAGCGATGAATACGAATAACAAAATAAAAGTTTTGGATTGCACTCAATCCCGAAGAAAGAGTTCTAGTGTTCAGTTCGATATACACGACATCAAAGAAAGTACAAGAGTTCAGTTGAATGCCAATTCTGTAAGTGCTAGCTTGCTACACTAAGCTCTTACCAGTTAGCTCTACCAGCTAACCAGTTAACTAAAGTATCTATACATACCTCTTACCTAGTTTTCACTATTTACTGTATATACTGTACTATACATATTGTATATATTTTAGTTTTTAGTATTTTTTAACTTTTATCACTAAAAAGTATGTGAAATGCGTTTGAAAAACAAACTATTTATTTAAAATTCAAATTATTAATAAATTTAATTTTGTATTTATTTGGCAATAAAAATGGTAAGAAATTAACTGATTGAATATTAATTTGAAACTAAATCTTATTTTTTAAATCAATAATCAATATATTATCTGCAAAAGGAGTTATATTGCATACACTTTGTATATAACTTATTAATAGAATGCCTTTCAAACGAATTTTTTTATATTGACTACAGCGCGGCTTAACTTCGTTATCCAGTGCTCGACGCGAATCCTCGAATTCAAGTTCAAGTTTATCGATAATACAACAGTCAGTGCCAGCAAACCCGGTCCTGACCTATGATTTTCCGAAATCTTCGCAACGTATGAGTGATTTGCGAAAGATTTTGAATCCAGAGATCGAAAAAGAAGACTCATTGAAGAAATTAGGCGAAAGGCTAATACATTGCGACTGTTTTGAACTCAATCTTAATAATGCGGCAAAAATTATCACCGCTTTAGTCTTTCTGGCCACAATCATACTTGTGCTAAGAGCATTATATATTTTGATCTAGCCAATTAGAGATTTGCGTTTATTATTGTATATTTTAATAGTAGGAGTTTAACCAAATTTTTATACAAAAGATTAAAACAATTTTTATTAATTAATAAGAAAGAATATTTCTATTATCTGTAAATATGTTAAAATTTATATTTCATTGACAGGCATAAAATATTAGTAAATATTTGATTAATTATCAAATTATAACTATTTAATTTATGTAAAACGTATATATCGTATAATAATTTGATAAAAATTGATATTGTGTAAATATTAAAGATTTGATTTTTAATTAAAGAAAACTTTTGAGTTTAACTCGAAATAACTTTCTTAAAAAAACAATTTTGTCTGTTTCTCTATTTGATACTAAAAATAATATTTTGTTTCAACACAACTGACAAAAACGATATATTATAAAGAATTGACTCTTATTTTCGATAAGTACTAAGTATTGCGTGATTTTCAGATCAACCACATCATGCTCTCTCTCTCTCTTTCTCTCTCTCTCTCTCTCTCTCTCCTGCTCTCTCTCTCTCCTGCTCTCTCTCCTGCTCTCTCTCTCTCTCCTGCTCTCTCTCTCTCCTGCTCTCTCTCTCCTGCTCTCTCTCTCCTGCTC
>JAQFXP010002236.1:0-15887 GCA_034693685.1 Belba bartosi
AGATGAATTGGAAAAATTTGGCTTCAAAGTGGTCTCGCAATGTGTCGACACTCATGGCATGTATTGGACATTAAACGGAAACTTTGATAAAATAGTTTAAATTTTTTATTTTAATATTTGTTTTAAATGTTATTTCAAAATAAACACATTTTTTATTACAATTAATTTGTAACAAAATTATCAAAAACTATACATAAGTTGAAAAATAGTTTTAAAAAACTGTATTTTAAGCAAAAATTATTATTTTTTCACTTTTAAAATATGAACAAAAAAATTAAATAAATTCTAATTCTATTAAATGTCGGAAAAATTAAATAAATTTTAAATTATTTATAAAATGAAAACATATTAAAAAAAAATGTTTTCCGTTCGTCGTCTTCGGCATCACTTCTATTGTCGTTGTTTTGGTCAAACATTTGGTCGACGTTTGCTGTTCTCCCGAAGACATAGCCATTGAATGTCTTATAACTGCCGTTCGGTTGAAGTGAATCCAAATTCAAATTTGTTTTATTAGTTTTGCTTACATTTGGTTCGAACTCTTCATTTGTTTTGACTTTTTTCTGAGAAAACAATTCGGAATTCACTTCAAAATCAGTTGAATTCAAATCTCTTTTAAATTTTTGAGCGTTTGGTTCCGTGTCTTCCGAATTGAAACCATTTGTCCGATTAGTAAACGTTTGAACTCTTGGACTGAATCGAGTCTTAAGTAGTTCTTTGGTTAAGTTAAAGACATTGTTTGTTTGAAGAGGTGTTGACAACAGTTTCAAACTATTCGTTGAATTTCTCTTAAACTGATAGCTCTTTTCGACTTCAATCGACTCATTATTCGAAAAATTGTTTTGAATTTCATTACGTTTTTGGAAAAAATATTTCAAATTTTCTGTATTTGTCTCAAACTTATTCTCAATGTTTTCTCGTCTTTTGAGCCAAACTGGTGTCCAATCTATGTCTCTCTTAACCACCGATTCATTCAAACTCTTCGAATGTAATACCGGTTTCGCCGGTATTTCCGATTCAATTGGATTTTCATTATATTTTTGGTCGAAATTAAACCACATTTTCGTCGGCTTTTCGTCCGAAACCCTATTTTGTTGTCCAAACTCTGAAAAATCGGTTAATATTTGATATTTTGGTAAAGTTTTGATCGAATTTCCGCTCATTTCTACAATATTTGTGGCAAAAGAGTCCAAATTTTCCGACTCTTCACTCATTTTTAAAATATATTAAATCAGGAATTATTTAAAATAAAGTCTAAAATCGGGAAAATCCGAAAAATTAAATTAGTTTATTTTAACTCAGAAATATACCATTAAGTTAATAAAGTTTAATTTCCGACAATTGGACATTTTATTTAAAAACGGGAATTCCCGAAATCCCCTAGCTCTAAAATAAATTAATATTTTTAAAGTAAATTAAATAACTTATTAGAATTAGTAACTTGGTTAATAGAACTTAAATTAATAAGTTTATTGTATTTAATAATTTAGCGTTTTAAGTTATTAATTAAGAAATAAATTAAATAATTTTAATTAGTATCTATAGTTAACAAGCGCAAACTGAAATTTTGAATGATTAGTTTTAAACATTATTTATAGTTTTAAAGCGGATAAACATTATATAGAAAATGTTTCATTTCTATAACTAGTTGTAATTTTAATAAGATGAGAACTACAAGTAATAAAATCTTTATTAATTTATTTAATCATAATTATATTTTTGTAAATAAACTGTTAGTCTTATACACTGGTCTCAAATTATTAAATGTTAGTTAACTTATTTTACTGCTTATTAAGAAATACAAAACACAATATTTAAAATACTTGTCTGGCCTATCTCAGGCTTATCTCAGGCTTATCTCAGGCTTATCTAAAGCCTATTCAATTAGAATGTTTTTGTATGTTTAGTAAATAGTAAAAAAGCTAACCAACATTTTTGAACTTTTATAACTGAAGACTAGTGGTCTTATACAGTATATCTTGCTTAATGACTTTTAGTTACTAACAAAATATTCCCCACACTAAAAAAGTATTACTATATTTCAATAAAGTTTACTAAAATTATAACTAGTTATGAGAATAAAAATTTTGCTATATAATGTTCATGCGCTTCATAAATGATGTTTAATGCTGGTCATCTGAGTGGTACTTTTAGCGCTTGAATGTAAATTCTACATTATTTAAATTAAGTAAAAATTTGACTAATATTACAATATTCAATTGCCGATACAATAGGGTTTAATAAAACTTATTATTTTAATTAATAATATTTGATTAATGATTTTACTAATTTTAATGAAATTTCAGCTAAAATCGCCATCCTTTCCAAACGACGCTTTTTAGTTATAATTATGTTTCTTAAAATAATTAAAAATTTTAATTATTAATAAATTATTAAACTAGAATTAAAATTGTTTAACATTTTTTTAATTCAAATTTTTATTTTCAATTTATTAAAAATAAATCAAAGCAAAGTTTAACATATTTATTTATTAGAGATAAAAGTTTTTTGAACAGGGATATTAGCAATCGATTTGTTATGATGCAAGATTACTTTGTCACCTTCAATTGTATACCTATTGTTCATCAAACACATCAATAGTAGTAGGATCATATCGATAATTAGAGGGCTTGTACCACTGTTATTGAGTTGTTGTTCTAAAGTCGTAACAACCAAAATAATCTAGTTATTAAATTGTAAATCAATTAAAAATAATTAAGTATAATAACTACTAAATTTTAATTATCTTAAATCAAACAAGCAAATTTTTTAAACTTTACAATTTATTCATATTAAATTTACTAAAAGTAAAATTTTATTTTAATATTTAAAATCAAATTAATATAAACAAAACCAACAAAATATGTTAAAATCTAAATATAAAATATAATTTAGTCTATATTTAAAATTTTAGTGAGTTTTAATGTTTACAACTTTAAGCACAATATAGGTATCGATTAGTTTGCATTAAAACAATGTTCGGTAAAAGTTTTTAAATTTCTGCGATAACACTAAAACTATATTTTAAAAACAATTTTAAAAAAATTAATTTTAATACTTTAAGGACACTTTAAGGGAATCTGTCTTGTTCATTCTTGTTTAATTTTAATTGCAACAAATAAAAAATATTAAATTTTATTTTAATTGAATGCCAAATCAAATATGGAATTGAAATAATTATATATAATATATTAATTAGAAAATTGATATCGTTAATATTTAATCATTTTGTGTAAACGTAAACAAATGTTTAAAATTATAATGAATTTAAATAATTTTAACCTGGTTTTATTAATTATAGGATTATTTTCAATAACAACAACAAAAACCAAAGATTTAAAAGAAATAAATTTTCAAAGTAAACAATTTAAATACAAATATGTTTATAATTTTATATAAATATTTATTAAATTTTATATAAATATTTTATTAATTAAATAAATAGACATGCGTTCACCAACATCAAATTATGATTATAATGATTGCTTTAGCCATTGTTCTAATAAGTGCACGCTTACGGTAATTATATAAGTTTTGATATTTTAAATTATATTTGTGCTAATTATTTCAGTCTATCTGAAAGTAATTATTAATAAAATTATAAAAAATAATTTTTATTTTAGGATCCAAATCTACCATGCTATTGGATTTGCAAATATGAATGTATAAATTATTTAACTTAATTAAATATGTTAAAGTTAAAGATTGTTTATATAAAACAAATTTATTATATAAATAGGTTTTGGCAAAACAAATCCAAATAATTATAATCAAAATTGCATTAGCCAGTGTATGTATTGATTATGTATTTATACAAATTTTTAATTTTAATATTAATACAAACAAGAAATCTAACATTAATATTAAATTAAGTTATTTTATATTATGTTATTTATTTAAAAAATTTATATTAAATTTAATATTAATGTGGGCAGTTAGATAACATATGTACAATTACATAATTTTATTATGTTTGTAAAGTAATATTTTAATTTAAGTTAATATAATAAGGTTAAAATTATAATTTATTTTTAGTTAATTAAAATAAATTAATTTAATTCCCAAAATAATTTATTTAAAAAATATCAAAACAAATATAAATATAATTTCAAAAAATAATTTAATCTTTTACTTTTAAAAAACAAATATTTTAATTATTAAACAAATAGGTATGGTTAAAGGAAATACAACAACAAAAATTAAAGGTTAACTAAAAATTTATTTAATAACAAATATTAACAAAGTAAAAGTTTCAGTTTTAAAAAAGTTACCAAATTAAGTTTATTTGTTAATTAATTAATTAAATGTATTTTACATAAATTAAGTTATTTTTATTTTTTTATTTAAAATAATTTATATAAGTTGAAAATCTGATTCTAATAAATAAATTTAGATTTTCATCTCAACGATACTAATCATAAATAGTCTTGACTTGTTTATGGTTTTAAAATACTTAATTATTTGTGCTTCCAAAGCTGTTACAAGGTAATTAATTTCGTATTAGCCCAACTATGGGCTTTTGAGAAATGTTGTTAGTATTGTTTCTTCATAGTAATATATGACTTTTTAAAAATTATATTCCAAGTGTTTACCATTTAAACCAAAATTACTATTTTAAATAATTTTGACTTAGAATCAGGAATTGTGAAGGGTGGGGGGATTAGCCAAAAATCGCCCCTGATTTTAAAAATTGGCATTTATTCCTCCCTAGTATTTGGTCAAAGAAAAGGTACCACCTTTCGAGGTTTTGCCGTACGCCGACGACGGCCGGCAAACATTTTGGATTTTTTGCAAAAAATTAGAAAATATTCCCTAAATTGGTGCTAAATCCGGTTTAAATCCAGTTAAATTAATTAAATTTAGTTTAAATCTAGTTAAGTTAAGTAAAATTTCATTACAAATATATAGGTTTTTTGAACGTTTAAGAAAAATCCCTCTCCTGATCCCCCCCTAGGTTTTTGGCCAAAATTTTGGCAAAAATTCTTACCCTGATCCCCCTGGATTGGCCGATCTTCTCAATTCCTGATTAAAATTATGTCTCTAATTAAATTATATTAAGGTGATTAACTGGTGGTTTAATTTTATTAACAATAAAATTATAAATAATTATATAAGCTGTTAGATATAAATGCATAAAAATTTATTTAGAAATAATATTGGAAAAAATTGAAAAAAAAATTACTAAAACAGTAATTATTACCCAAAAATTTAAACTGAAAAACATACTTTAAGTAACCTAGACTAAAATATCAAAAACACCTATTCAAATTTATGTAATTAAAATCCCATTGGAGATTTAAATGTTAATTTAATACATTTGGAAACGTTTTTTATGTATGTAAAATGATACATTTAAAAATTAGTCTCGAATAACTATTCAGCAACTGTCGACATAACCAATTTTACATTCGCCTTAATAGTAATTACCATCTGTTAATATTTAATTATATTTATAAATTTAAAATAATATTTAAAATTTTAATGAATTTTAATATATGTACCTTAGTTATTTATTTTTTTATTCAGTGTCCGAAATACAGTACGGAAATAAAAAATACGGTATCCGAAAAAGATAATAAACATAATTATGATGAATTTTGTTTTGCAAAATGTTTTGACGTATGTGAACGAAATGTAATTATATAAATTATTTTTCTTTTAATATTAATTTTTGCCCTTTTCAAAATTATTTTTTAGTTAAGTATAAATAATTACAATAAAATAATAAATAATTTTTATTTTAGGAAGAGAATCAAAATTGTCTAGATCAATGTTATAAAATATGTAAATATAATTAAATTTATTAATTGTGTTGTATGCCTTCTCGAGCTCTGTGCGGCCCGAATATAACAATTATGTAATGTCCGATAGAACTGGGTGTAGATCACCGGTACATCCACAGTGGCTGCACAGTTAAACACCGGAAGGTTTGGGTGCATTGCGGCCGGGAATAACATACACAACGAATCAATTTAAATATAACTTTTATTTATAAATAATAATAACAGTTAGAGTGAAAGCTCAGAACTTCTCACTCTTGTCGCGACATAAGGATTGGATTAATTGTGATTAGGTTTACATTGACTTATATACTGTATATTGTGTCTGAACTTAGGTTCGGATGACATGTATTCATACATACCATCTATTAGTCAATCAGTAATACATTTATAAAATTAAATTAAACTTGATAGATTTTGTAAAGTGGCTCATTATGAGTACCACAATTGTATAAAAATTAAATTGTGTTTTATTTGTAATTTTAGATAGTTATAAAATTATCATTTTATATTTATAAAAAATTTTAATAATAAAATTTTTGAAAAATTTAAAAATACAAATATAATTACTATTTTTAATTAGAATTTATTGTTTAAGCATTTTAAATAATTTATTTATTAAAATTTTAGGCAATCTTGACACAATTAATAAAGGAGACTATAAAGGTTTAATAGAAATTAATTTTTATAATTTTAAGAACTTTTGACAAAATAATAATTTTTATTATTTAGTTTTTGTAAAAATATTTTATTTATTTAATAAATAGAATTGTCTATAAAATTGCCATTTGACCTTAGTGATTATCATCAAGATTGCTTCAGACAGTGTATGTATATATACTTAAATTATTTAATTATAAAAACATTTTTATCATAAAGAAATAATAAGCTAAATATTAAAGTTATTTTTACTGAAAATAACAATTTATAAGCATTATTAAACAATTTTCCAATAAAATAAGTTTATTAATAAAAAATGAACATTTAATTATTTTTGTTAAAAAATAACGTTACAATTATAATTTATTTAACAAAAATTTTAAAAAGTTATTACCATAATCAAAAATTAATTAATTAAATTTATAATTAGAATTTTAAATAAAAATGTTAAATTTTATATTATATAAATTTATTAAATAATTTAATTATATAAATAGGCAAGATTACAACAACAGCAGCAACAACAACAAAAATTAAAGGTCTAACAAAAATTAAATTTGTATTTATAAAATTTTATTAAAAAATATTTTATTAGAATTAAAAATTTATTGTTTAAGTTTTTATAAAATATTTAAATTTTATTATTTTTTTTAACAAATAGACATGATAACAATAAATCCAAATAAATCAAATAATTTAAATAAAAATAAAATTTTAAACAAATGTATGTGATTTATTTAAAAAATTATTAATTTAGCATTTTTGATTTGCTAAATCTATTTTTTTTAATTTAAAAATTATTTTCTATAATATATATTAAACAGTTTAATTATAAAAAATTAATTTTAATTTGGCAACATTTTTTAAACTGAATTTTTCTATTTAACAAATACAATTACAATTATAATTTTCGACGAATTTAATCGTTTTGGCGTTTATATTAATAATCATATTTTATTTTTTAAACAAATAGAAATTACAGCAACAAAATCAAATAAAAACAATGGTATAAATAAGAGAACAAATTTGAACAACAATAGATGTATTAATTCTTGCAAACATTCGGTAAGTTAATATGTGTCATTTAATTTGCTTATTTCCTCTCTAAACAAATTGTTGTCCGGTTATTGCAAATTAATTTTTGCTTATATTTTTCACAAAAATATATCAATTATTTAAATGAAAAATTCTTTATAAAAATATATTTTAAAATATAAATTTTTTTAAATAACATTAAATTAAATTTTTGTTTTTTTAGATACATATTTTTTATTTTTTATGTCAATGCTAATAATAATCAATAATAAATTACAATTTATTTAAAACCAAATTTCTATTTTAATTTTTTTTGTAAACTATAGGCATTAACTATACATAAACTTAAGCATTTCTTCCTGCACAACTCGTAGTGAGGCCAGTAATCATCACTTTACCGTTAGGTGTGGTGACGAGGATAGTGTTACAGTTTTAAGAGCACACACCTGAACGCTCCGTATACGTGGATTAATGGTTATTAGGATAGCGTAAACTAACAGTAAACAATCCTTAGTAAAGCCCGTGGTTGTCTTAATTCAAATACATGCCTAGAATTATTTTTAAAAATCCTTATTACAGTCAAGGCTCGAACTTATTAAATCAGAGCTAAAGAGCGGACGCATTAAAACTGCGCCACCCACTTGAGCTTAGTAAATATTGGCATAGTAAATAATTGTTTATTAAAATATTTTATATAATATCATAATACCCGGATAACAAAGATGCCAAAATGGAATTTATTGTTAATTAAATATATTTATAAAATTAATAATTATCGTTTCAGACATACCCAAGACATTGTCGCGCACTTTGCATGAAATATCCACACAAATAAATAATTTTAAAATTAATTTAAATAAAAATTGTATTTAAAGTACATTTTATTTTTAAATAATTAAATGAAATTGCATTGTTATATCTATAAAAAAAAATTTATTATTAAAATATTTTTCGTTTGAACATATACAATTTAATCTAAATTAAAAATAATCTTTTTTTAACCCTAAATAAAATTTTAATAAACAAAATAATTTTTAAAAATATGATCTTGATTTTATGTGTTTTGTCAAATCCTTCTCAGACAAATTAAGCATGATTAAAAAAAATTTGAAATATATTTTTAAAATATATAATTAAAATAACAATATGCTTTTAAATAAGTTACACTGTATCTACTAGTAAGCATTGCATTTATTTAATTTCTACATTATATACTCAAATATATTTATATTAATACTACTTTAAATTTTTCAAATCAATGCTATGCTTACAAGTAAATACAATACAGCGAATTTCTTTTTTAATTATATCTTTTTAAACTATAGGCATTCGAGAAAATATTTTTTGTAAAACTAATTCATATAAGTTAAACATATTTCTGGGGAAAATAGTTTCTCAATACCCGGTTTACAGAGTGGGAGGAAGGGGAGTTAATTTAGTTAGTGCATATATAAATTGTTTTAAATATTATTTGTAATTATTATAATTGTACGTTTATATTTATATTTTATTTATTATTAGAAATAAAACAAATAATTTCAAAGTATTTACAAATTATAATTTAGAAAATATGCAATTTATTTAATATCAATGCTTACAAACAAAATATTAAAATATTTCAATTAATTAATTAGCTATTTACAAGTTAAAATAATATTATTTAAAATTTTAAAATCAAATAAATTTTTTTCGTGTGATAATATTTATTTACTTAATGGCATCAGAACAAATTAATTTTAATAATACAAATTGTTTGTTTTTATTAAACTATATAAATATTGTGGAATATTATGCATTTTATTTGTTAAATTTAAAAATTTTAAAGTATATATCAATTAAAATCGTTACACAAAAAATTATAATAATATAATAAAACTATAATTTAATTACAGTAAAGACAATGAAATCCGTACTCATTCTGATTGTCTGTATTTCAGTAATTGATTGTAATTCAGAATTATGTCAATTACTAAAACCGAACGGTACTTTCATAGGTATTGGAGGAATATATCGGAACTGGATTTGGAATGATGAAACATCTGAAAGGAAAACCTTATATAAATACCATATGTATGGAAACGGAAAGGAGTGGCGAATCGGGTTTAACGTCGACGAAGACAACCGAAACGCAGAGATTGTATTGAAACACCAAAAAGATTAGGATTTCACACCAAAAGTCCGAACCTGTAGTTATTATATTAAGTATTATTATTATTATTATCCACCGGAAATCAAACAATGCATTGAAGTATGCATTGAATATATTAAAAATTACTTATTAGTAGTTTTAATATTAATTTTAAATTTAAACAAAATTATTTAAAATAAAAAATAATATTTGATTAAATTAATGATCAAATTAAAACTAACGATGGAAAATATAAAATGGCACAAACTTTACTTACAATATTGTAATCAAGTTAAATAATCAAATTTAAAAATATTTTAATAACAAATTAAACAATATTTACTTAATAAATTAAAATTAATTAATTGTTAATTGAGGCCCCCTGTCGGTCACTAAGCGTACTAATGTTTACTTATTTCGAAAAAGTCTTAATTCCTTTTGGTATTTTTTGATTAATAGTCTTAATTTACTTTATTACTATAATAATTGAAGCAACACATAATGACATTACAAACTGCGATTATAGTTTAGAATAATTGCTTTCTATATTTGAAAAAGCAAAAAAATAATAAATTTGTTAAAATTTGAAAAATACACAAAATGGGCCATAATTTTTAGAAATCATATAATTTTTGAGATTATTTTTGTAAATAATTTTAATTTAACAGCTGGTTAATGATTCATTACTAAAATTATTTTTACAAATTAAAATTTGTTATTCAAAAAATAATAAAAACAGTTGCCCAAACGCATAAGAGAAGCAGGAAGACATTAGTACGCCTAGAAACCGACAGGAGGCCTCAATCAATAATTAATTAATTTTAATTTATTAAGTAAATATTGTCTAATAGGTAATTAAAATATTTTTAAATTTGGTTATTTAATTTAATTAAAAATTTATTATTAAAAGTTGTGACACTTTATGTTTTCAAGCGTTAGTATTTAAATTTATAAATTTTGTTATTTATGCAATAATGTCTTAAATTAGCATTAAATTGAATTAAATTTAAGATAAACCCAAAATTTTAGATTTCTTAAAATTTTATATCTATATTAAATTTTTTACTAAATATAAGATTTGTATATTTTTAAAATAAATATTTAAATATTAATTAGATATCAGAAAACAATAACAAAACCCGAATTGATGTCTGGAAAAACTATAATTACCGTCACTTTTATGACGATAATATTGCACTCAATGACTCGAATCTAATTGCTTTTAATCCAGTAATCAGTAATTATATAGATTTAAGTCAAAAATTTGTTTAACTTTTGGATAAAACGGATCGAAAAATCTATTTCTTAACGAATTTAAACCCAATTACCATTGAAACGAAAACTGAATGCAAAAATTGTTTTACTCCAAAATTCTTAAAACAAATTGATAAAAGTTTGAAAATTGATGGCAGAAGGTTAGGAGCTCTTATAGGTTTAACCAATCAGAGCGAGGGGGAAAGCAGTAAAAGGGGGAAAGCACTGGGCGGAGCCAATCAGGGGGCGGCAGGAGAAAAAAGTGCTCGAAGCTTAAAATTTCAGGCGGGAAATTCAAATCAGGGGGGTAAGGGGGAAGTCACGTTGCTAGGCAACAATAATTAATACAATTTTTAATGAAAAAATTAATTTATTTTAATTAATACTGTTGATTACATAATAATTAATGTAATTAAAATAATAATTAATGAATAATTACTTAATTATTTAAGTGATGACGTAATTAATGATGTAATTAATGACGTAATTGATGTCATAATTGATGACGTAATTGATGTTTTGATAGATGATGTAATTGATGTGATTGATGTGATTTATGAGTTGTCCATCTTATTGTCATCCACACAATAAGCCATATATTTCTCCTTAATAGCGCAGAGGTTCTTAATAGCTGTTGCTGATAGAGTCATTGTTTGTGTTTTCATCTCGTAACCGACTTTATTCAATGTGATGTTGTAAAGCAAAGGAATCCCATCCTTTCGTTGGAACTCAACGGTGCGATTACCGAATTCAAAATGAAAATCCTCCAACTTTTTAAGAAACGGAAGCACTTTGATCACTTCATTCTTATGGAGACATATACCACTTTTTGTTGGGCGAAGTTGACCGTCTTTGATGTAGAATGTGCGAAGATTAATGTGAACATCAGACCACTTTTTTTCCATTCCCCACTGTAGCACTTCCACTTTACTGATGTAATTTGGCTCTCCTTTAGCCGGGGTTTGATGAAATTCAAAACTTGCTTTAGACACGAATTGCATTTTGTAAAATAGTTTTACGTGTTTGAGTCGGAGGTTGGTGAAAGAATGAATGGCTTCCCCCGAAACATTACTATTTATACAAAAACGTTAACTCCGCCCAAATTTTTCTGCGCATGTTACGACAACGCCATCTATAATTTTTAATATTTACTTTTTAATTAAAAATATTTTTTATTAAAGATAATAATTTAACCTATATATTTTAATGTCATTTAAGATCACTCAAGGTCATTTACTATAAATCGATAAAAAACTTAATTATGAGTAAGATAACGTTTGTTAGATCATTGTAGGTCAAGTAGTTTGTTCTATAATTGATTTTAAAGTTCAAGGTCATTCGAAGTCACTCAAGGTCATTTAATTTAAATCGATAGAGGACTCAATGCTGAGTAAGACAACGTTTATTAGACCATTTTAGGTCAAGTAGTTTGCTCAATAATCGATTTTAAATTTCAAGGTCATTCAAGGTCAATCAATGTCATTTGTGTTATTTCAATAGAGGACTCGATGCTGAGTATAATAACGTTAATTAGACATCAGTAGGTCAAGGAATTTGCTATATAATCTATTTTAAAGTTCAAAGTCACTCAAGGTCATTTGCATTAAAACAATAGATAACCCGATGCTGAGTAAAATAACCTTAATTAGACATATTTAAGTCAAATAGTTTGTTAGATAAACGGTTTTAAGTTTCAAGGTCATTTGATTTCATTTATTATAAATCGATTGAGTAATTAATATTCATCAAGAATACGTTTGATATACGTTTTTATTTAATAATTATAACAATATTAATTAACTGCGTATGCGCAAATTAACTGCGCATGCGCAACTTAATTTGCGCATGCGTAAATATCTTTAGAAGGTTATAAAAGAAATCGTTTTTTTAACAAAAAACCATTGGCGAAAATGGCTTTCAAAAAGAAACTTCTTGAACGTTATTACAATACTCCAACATTTGAATTTTATGTGCTTGATGAACGTAATAATGTTAGTTTAAAGTTTAATAAAACGGAGACGACAACAATTTTTAAAGTGAAACACAATATTAATAATTTCGAAAATTTAGCCTCAATCCGCACTGATCTTGAAGATAATTTTGAAAGTGTTATTTCAAAATCGTTACGTAATGCAAATCCAGAAGATAAAGTTTCTATCTACATTTTTAACGACAAGTTACCGACACCAATCCTAATACAATATCGGAGTGTAAAAGATTATAATGTGTCCGCTGTGTTCAAAAGGATTGAACGTTTTGCTTAAAGTTATCGCGACTTCCTCATCGACGGTGAACTGACAATTGAAGTACACCTGCTTAAAAATATTCAAGGAAGTGGTCGATTAAATAAAAAAAACAGCGCCAATAAAATTGAAGATATTTATCACAACAAAAGATCAATTGTGACAATTAAGAATAATGACAACAGTTGTGGATATAAGGCGCTTTTCGTATCAAAATTTTGTACTGATAATGAAAATCGACTCAATACAAATGAATGGCAAAATATTCGTAAAGATTATCGACTGGAGCAAACAAAAGGTGCTAAATATCTGGCCTTGAAAGCAAAGCTTGATTTCAACACACCAGTTAATATGGATAGTTGGAAAATACTTCAAATTTCACTTCCGGATTACCAAATCAAAGTAATTAATGGTATCCATCAATCAAATGTTCTTTACAAAGGACCAGAAAAAGATAAAAAAAATATACATTGATTTCCATAACGGCCATTACAAAGCGATTACTAATATACGCGGATATATAGGAAATAACTATTTTTGCAAACCGTGTCATAAGGGTTACAAACATGCATTTGATCATAAATGCGGTCATCTATGTGAAAAATGTTATTCAGATTGTGAGAAATCATCAACTATAACAATTCATTGTAAAGACTGTAACCGAAAATTTAATGGACAGAGTTGTTACGACAAACATATTCAAATGAAAATGTGTAAAGCATTTAAAAAATGTAGGGAGTGTGATGTTGATTATCAAGTCCGCAACAAACACGACTGCACTCTAATGAAATGCAAGAAGTGTAATATGAATTACACAATTCAACCACACTATTGTTATATTAAACCAAAACAAGTTGAGAAGCTGATTGAAGAAGATCAGATCAATAAAATAATAGTGGCATACGACATCGAATCAACACAACGTAATAAATATCATCAACCAAATCTTCTTTGTCAAAAGACATTATGCGATAAATGCAAAGATAAAGTAAACAATTTTAATTGTAATTATTGTTATATTAATAAAACAGAATACCGTTTTGGGTTTGATTGTGTTAAATGGTTTGTAGACTATTTATTTGAGAAATTAGCTAAAAAAGCGGAATCGAGTAATTCTATTATATATGGTTTTGCTCATAACGCCCAAAGCTACGACGCACAATTCGTACTTAGAGAACTTTATAACAAGATGTATGAAGGGTTAGAGCTAATATTACAAGGGAGACAAATACTAAAAATACAATGCGGAAATGTTAAAATGTTGGATAGTTTAAACTTTTTCCTCTAACCCTTAGCTAACTTACCTAAAGCCTTGGGGTTAGATATTAATATAAAAAAGGGTGATTTCCCCCATTTATTCAACGACCCTGTCAATTTTGATTATATAGGTTCAATCCCCTCACTTAAGGATTTTAGGGTAGAAAATCTTAAACCAGAGAAAGCATCCAAATTAAGAGATTGGCATAATTCTCAACAATATAGAACAGATTGGAATTTTAAATCAGAACTGATTAGTTATTGTCAAAATGATGTTGACATATTACTTAAATGTGTAATGAAATTTAGAGTCGAATTTAAAAACATAACAGGGTTAGATCCTATAACAAGATGTTTTACCCTGGCATCAATCGGGATGGAAGTTTTTAAAGCAAATTTTTTAAAACAATCTACTTTAGCTATTAGTCCAATTGGAGGCTACACAACCAACCAAAATCACCCTAGAGTAGCCGAAACATGGTTAGACTTCATTCAAACTCAAATTAAACGACAATTAAAAAAAGAATATAGACTTGGGCCGTACTATGCAGACGGGTATGATGAGGTTACTAAAATTGTATTTGAGTTTTTAGGGTGTTATTGGCACGGGTGTAATTGTGTCTATAAAGAAAACAGAAATGATAAAACTATAAGTTCAGAAAAGAAAGGGTTTTTTAGTCCAAATGATAAATTTAAAGCAGTAGTAGAAAAATTAGATTATTATGATAGCAAAGAATACAAAGTATTTACAATTTGGGAGTGTCAATTTAATAAAGAAAAACAACAAAACATAGAAATGCGGAATTATGTTAATGAGAGATACGGACATTATAAATCAGTTGAGAAAGTAGGCTCAATTAAAATAAGAGATGCATTTTTTGGAGGAAGAACAAATAATCTACAGTTTTACAAATCAATTGAAGAAAATAAAATATTTAGACTTTTGCAGTTTATACCTTTCGTTTTAAAGAGTAAAGTATTCCCTACAGGACACGCCCAACTAATTAATGAAAACTTTGATAATACATTGGAAAGTTATTTTGGTTTTGTAAAGTGTAAGATAGGAGCACCCCGAGGGTTGTATCTACCAGTTTTACCAGTATCATTAAACCACAAATTAATTTTTCCTTTATGTATAACATGTGCTAAAAATTGTAATCAATCAGATTGTAATTGTGAAGACAGAGTTTTTGTAAGAACGTGGGTGACAGAAGAGCTCAAAGTTGCCTTAAAAAAGGGTTATAAGATAATTAAGATTTATGAAGTTTTAAATTATTCGGAGAAAAACAACCTATTTTCTGAATATATCAATACTTGGCTTAAATTAAAACAAGAGTCTAGCGGGTGGCCCAATTGGAGTAAAACAGAACAAAACAAACAAAAATATATTAACGACTATCAAAATTATGAATCAATTAAATTAGATGAAAATAAAATTGAGAAAAATGAGGCTTTGAGATTTATAGCAAAAATAATGCTCAATAGTTTTTGGGGTAAAATGGCTCAAAGACCGAATTTACCGCACACCGAGAT
>JAQFXP010002237.1:0-15887 GCA_034693685.1 Belba bartosi
CAATTTATTTTACCAAATATTTGATAAAACATTTGATAACAATATTTCTTAAATGTTTATCATTTAATCCTTAAAACAATTTTGCTTTTGATAAGAAAATTAGCTGATGTTTTTTCTAAACTTATAAAATGTATATAAAGATTTTAATATTTTAAATATTCTCTTTAAAATCTGTTGCATATATTGCTTTATATTAAAGATTGTTTTCTACAATAAATTAGCGCCTAATTGCAGTTATAAAATTACCGAGTAATAATAATATTAACAAATAACTATTGACAAATAAAAAAATAACTAAAAAGCAAATAACCAAAGCAATATTAACCGGACGACACAATTAATATTAAGTTTTTGCATTCATTAAATGCCATTTGATAGACTAATTATATTTTCAAATTCTTATAATTATTATTATTTCAAAGTTTTTATTTTAAAAAATTCAATATTGATAAATTTTTAATAAACAATAAATAAATTGTTTAATTAAATCGCATAATAAATTATACAATAAATTGAGTTTGTATTTTTAAAATATATTTAAATAAATAATAATATTTTATTTTTACAATAAATATTTAGCAAACAAATTTTTATATTTTTAAAAATAATAAATTTTTAAATAATTTATGACAGCTGGCGTTTTGTATTTTGATTAGCAAAAAGTTTAGTTCAGTTAAATAAATGTTGAAAATATTGTGATGTTATAAGCAATTGTGTTTAGATTTATTAATTTATATTTGAATCACTTTTTTAAATCAAGTTTATTTAAAAATATATAGAATTAAAACTATTTTATCTATAAATTATTTTGTTTTCACAAAGTAATTGTATGAATGTTGTTTTAATGCATTTACAAATAATTTCCCAAATATTATTTTAATATATAAAAATGATTTATTTGTCCCAATATTGCAGTAGAAAATGTAGCAAAGATCCATCATAAATAATAACAGTAATATAAAAGTAAACAAATTAAAATAATTTAAATTATAATATAAATAATTTAAATTAAATTATACTATATATAAATTGTTCTAAATTATTAATATTTAATAAATAAATAAATTATAAATTTTAATTTAAAATCGTATATTTTATTATATAAAAATATAATAATCACCAAGTATATAATTTTTGCTAATCTACATTCAATTAATATAAAATATATAAATTAATAAATTTAATAACAATAAAATAAAATATTTTATTAATATTTAACAATCAACTTATACATTAGTTCATTTTGCGTTTAAGCCGTATTTTAAGATAAATATATTTTTGAATAAAATAACATTTATTTTAAACTTAAGTTATAGTTTATTAATTTTAAAATTAATTTTATTTTTTAATAAATGTGTTTAAAAATAATAAAGATTGTAAAGGCTGTCGTATTAATAACAATTTAACTCAATTTAACATATTATTTATTTAAAACCAAAATTTCTCTAACTTTTCGTTTTACAGCTTTTGTTCAAATTATGTTTGCATATAATAATTTGAAATGTTAAATTTAGACATGTGAATTATTGATATTTGTTTATGTTCTATAAATTTTACTCCATTTAGCTTTTAATTAAATTTTTAATTTTTAAATGTTGTAAATAATATTTAAAGTACAAATGTTTAAAATATTATCATAAAAAATATTATTATTGAAAAAAAATTATAACAAAAATTAGAATGTTAAAATTATTAATGTCTAATGAAACTGAAGTATACTTCTATAAAAATTAATACGTAATAATACATTCAATTTTTATTCAATCAGTAAATAATGTAATATTATAAATTAATTTTAAAAATAAATATTAGATATTTATAATTTTTTATTCAAATCAAAGATAATTGAAAAATATGAAGTGGTATAAATTTAAATCTATTTATATATTAATAGAATTTTCTAGATTAAACTAAATAAAAATATAAATTAATTTACAGTTTTAAGCAATAGTATAAAATATTAAAACACCGCAAATATAACATATAATTCATAAATACATATAATGCCACAAATTTTATATAAAATTTTGAATATTATTGTTTATAATTATAAGATATTCAAATTAATTAACAATATATGTTTAAATTTAAAGTTAGATTTTTCAAATTTTTCAAATAATAAAACTATTCAATAGTTAAAAGAAAAATTAACCTAAAACGCTTATTGATAGACATAATATAAATAATTTATTTGTGTGTCAAATATTGTGTTTAAAAATAAAAATAATTTTTAAATTGCTGCTGGCACAGAAAATAAAACAATTGTTAAATAATTTAAAAATTAATAATTTTTATATTTAATGCAGATAATTATTATTAATTTTATTAACTGTAAATTAATACAAATTTTTATTTGAATTTAAATATTTTAAAATTACTATTACAGCATTTAAATTTATAATTATTTTTCAAAAAGCTGTAAATTAAAATTTGATTTTGATTGAATTATAAGATTAAAAACATAATATTAATCTGGCCAGAAAACAAAGATACTTTTTAAATTAAATAAAATAATTGATAATCATAAATTTTATTCTATGATTAAAACAAACTAATTTTAAAACTTAAGGAATACAGTCAATATAGATTATAATAAAATTATATCAATTATTTATAAATATTATATATGAAAAAAATAAATATTTTGCATTAGTTAAATTTTAATAACATTGTTGTATTTTAATGTTTGATCAAACTTGTCAACAAATTTTACATTTATAATTTATATTATGATGTATTTTAAAATTATATATTTTATTAATAATTCGTTTAATTAAAACTATTGTTACTAAATTATTTAGCATTTTATTTATTAATTGTTTTAATTTTAAAATATAAATTATATGTTTAACTAATTAAAAAAATAACTTTAACTAGTAAATAAATATTTTTTACATTTCTCGGAAATTCCAAGTTTACCAATATTATTTAATATATGTTTAAATTAATTGTAAAACGCATATTTATAAAACCCATAACTGCTTTTATTTAAAAGTTTTACAACAAAATATTAGAACATTTTGAAATCAAATTAAAAATGCTCAAATAAAGAAATGCAACTAATTATCCTAATTATCATTGATGAAATTATTACCAATAATTCTAAATGCATTTAATATAAATTTTTTAAAATTTATTTTTTGTATTTAGTTTACTTTATAATTTAAATGTAAAAAAAGTTCTTTCAAAGTATATTTAAAATCTTTCACTTTTTATAAAAAAAATTATATATAATTTCAAAACAAAAATAAGATTTTTAGTAATTTGTTTACTAAAACAAAATTTTGGAATTTTTATTCTATTAATTAAAACTGTAATTTAAAAAATATTCTTATTTGATAAAAATAAACTTTTTTTTAATTGAATTACAAATAAATATTTTAATTTGTTTAACTTACTTTTTAATATCATTTTGAATAATTTTTAAATTTGTACAAAATTATTTCATTGTGTAAATTACGCTTTACATTTTAACATATATTTTTTAATTTATGCAACACTAGTTACAATCGATTTTTATTCAATAAGTAGATAATGTAATATTATAAATTAATGTAAAAAATTAATAAACCCAAAGCTAATTGAAAAATATGAAATAATGTAAATTTGTGTTAAATTATATATCTAAAACTTTTTCTGGATTAAACTAAATAAAAATATTAAATATTTTACAGTTTTAAGCATTATAATTTTAATTTGAAATAAATTTCATTAAAACTCTTACAATTGAACGTTTCATTTAATATTATAATGGCTTTAAATATAAAAAAAATTATTTTAACTTTATGTTTACAATTAAACACCATTTAAATAAACTAAATATAATTATAATTTTTAAATTGAGAAAAAATTATTAAAAATTAAAACTCTGCAAATTGTGCATATTAATTTTAAAAACATATATTGCTGCAAATTTTAATTAAAAATTTGAATATAATTTTTTATATTTATAAAATACGCAAATTAATTAACAATTCATAGTTAAATGTAATGTCAAATTTTTCAAATAATTAAAATAATAAAATTAATTAAAAGATAAATTACTTAAATAGGTTTTTTGGTAAAAATAATATAAAAATTTTATTTATTTATTAAGATTTGTGTTTAAAAATCAAAATGATTATTTAAATTGCTTTGGGTACAAAAAAATAATTGTTAGATAATTTAAAAAAATAATAATTTTTATAAATTATTTATGTAAATTTATACATATTTTTATTTAAATTTAATTAATTTTTAAATTACTACTAGAACATATAAATTTATAAATATTTTTTAAAAACTGTTAATTAAGGTTTGATTTTGATTAAAGATATAATATAATTTGATATTAGTTTTAAAGTAAATAACACACTATATATATGTGAATAAACATATGCAAGATATATTTTAAATACGAAAATTATGCTTCCCTATTTAACAAAATTTTATTAATTTGTGCAACACTGATAAAAAATACGTTATAACAGAACTGGTTGATCGGAATTTAAAGCAAAAACAGTCGAAAAAGGTCATTGGATACACCGGTGGTGCTTAAATTAGTTAAATAAGAAATGCTTATTAAATACAGGAATGTTAGTAATGTAGCTCATGAACTGGACAAATAGAAATAGACTGTATAAGTTAGTTAAAAATGACTTAAAAAACAAATATATGTATTAAAATCCCAAAATAACTCAAGAAATTTGCCGAAATTTATTGCAAAGGAGTTTAATGAATAGCAATTAGTCGTGGTTTACGAAAAATTTTTGATAAACGGGTGGCTAAATATTTTTAACTGCATTGACAAATCGAATATAACATTTTTTATGTTATAAACCAAAATCAAAATCTTTAAAACCTATCTCGTCTGGTAATCCATGGATCAAATAGGAAACGTTTCAAATTTTTTTATATAAAACTTGTAACAATGAAAGTTGATGAATATTTGAAGGAATGTTTGCAGAATTAGTTATTGTTATTCCTTAAAAAATATAATAATTTAAATAATGTGTTGTTTTGGCCGAATTTAGCAACAATTCATTACTAAAAAAATATTTAAAATTAGTTCAGAATAAAGATTATTTAATTTAAAAACTGAAAAAATAAATAGATCTAATTGTTTAATGGCACAAAAATTGGCAAATATTTGTATAATATTTTATAAAATGTAAAATAACTTATTTATAAATAATTTTAATCTTTATAATATAAATTTTTACTAATAAATCGATTTGGGGTTTAAACCACATTTTACAAAATTAACTAATCTTATTGTCTATGCTGTTTAATATTATTTAATTAAAAATTTCAAATAGTTTAAATAATTATTTTGAAGATTTAGAATAAAATTGACACAAGTTTTAAATTTAATTTTGATAAAATAATTTTAACTTTTTTTTCTAGATCGACATAATAAGCATTTATTTAAATTTGATAATTATAAAATTTATATAAAAATAGTATTTATTAGTCGGTATTTACCAACTATGTACATTAGTTTATTATTATTTATTTTTACTAATAAATAAAAATTATAATATTGAAAATTATGATATTTATATACATTCTATTATACTCCATTTGTATGACAATAGTGGTTTTTAGATTATATAAAATAAATTTTAATTAATATTTTAAATTTGTGAATTTAATAATTATTCAAATTAATTTTGTTATTAATATTTTATTTTATAATAATTTTTGCTGTTATTATTATGTTTAAACAAATCTTTTCAAGTTAACTTTGGTTTTAAATAAATCACTATATATAATTATAAAAAATTTAAAAATTAAATTTATTAAAAATTATAAATTAAAAATGTAGAATTAATAATTTTAATATTATTAAATATTTCAATTATTGAATATAATATCTACTTTTTTCTATTGAATATAAAAATAATCTAAATTATAAATTAAATCTATAACCACTTCAATATAGTACAACAGATTTATGACAGTTATATATTTGCCTAAAACATTTCTATTAATATAAAGATATTTTTTTGAATAAAGAAATTTATTTTTAAATTTAAAATGTACTTAATGTAATGATATTTAGTTTAATTTTACAAATTTGCATATTAAAGTTTGGTGTCTATATAAGATAAAATTCAAAATAAATTTTTAATTTAAAATAATTTATAAAATAACTTTACAGTTGGTGTTAAAAGTTTTATAACTAATTGTTAAAATTTTTCTATTTATAAATTTTTGATTAAAATATTTAGATGAACAATTTTTGTGACGGGAAACAATGTTTAAATATTATAAATAAAATTTTCAAAAATTTGTCATATCAATTTTTTAAATCTTTTTAAACTAATAATTGCAATTGTAATTTTTTAAAAATAGGGCAAAACAAAAGTTAAAAATTAATATTGCAAAATTATAAAAATAATATAATTATATTTAAAAAATCGTTTTCCGTTATTAAAAATTGTTTATATAAATATTTAAAAAATTTGATAATTTATCAATTTATCAATTTTTTATTAATATTTTTATATCAAATATAAATACATAACATAACAAAAATAAATTTTAAAATTAACTATATACAAAAACAAAAAACTATTTTAATATACATTTTTTGTAAAACATTAAGAAAGTAAAAATCATTCAATAATCTATGTTTACAATTTAAAATTTTGCATTAATATATTTCGAAAAAGTTATTGATTACCATCTTAAAAATTATTTCACATTAGAATTTAAAATAACATAAATTATAAATATATTTGATTTTTTTATTTTAATTTCTAATAAATTTAATTTACTTTTTAAATATTTATATATTTTGGAGCAGCTTTTTCGATTATAAATGAATATATTTATAAATTTAAAAATAATTTAAAATTATTAAACTGTAATATATTTCTATTGAATAATATATATTATTATTTTGTTTTAAAATTAAACAAATGAGAAAATGAAATATTTGAATTATTTTTATGTTAAATATTCTGAAAAACATTTTTATATTAAATTGTATATCTTAATATAATAAAATAATTTTTTAAATGTTAAAACTTTGTTTAATTAATATAAAAAACAATAAATATAGTTTTTAAAAATATTAAAATCACATTGTATACTTTAGTAAAATAATACTACAAATACGTTTTCAATTTGAGACAAAACCAAACTCATCATAAATTATATTATTTAATTCAAAGTTAATTTTGTTAATTTAAAAATAATAAATGTTTTATTTAAAAAATGACTTTTATTAAATTTGCATGCATTTATTCAGATTTGTAATAAAAAATAAATAACTAATTCATACAATTTATTAAATTCATAAATTTTATTTAATTAAAATGTCATCAATTAGTATGTCATTAATAGCTATTTCAAATTTTAAAAAAAATTATTGAATTTAAAAATTTAATTCAATTCATAAATTATTTTTAAATTTTGACCTGATTTTAATTTAAGTTTTTTACATAAAAATTAAAATTAAATTTAAACGATTTAAAAATATTTATGAAACTAAATCCAATAATTATAATGTAAAAAGCATATTTGTCATATAATATTTTAAATATAACGTTGCAATATATAAAATTAACAATTCAATGGTGCTGAATTTCTGAGCCATATGTTAATGAAATAAAGACAATAAAATTTGTAAAGTATGTAAGTAGTATTTTAACAAATACTTTAACATAAAACTTAAGCCATTTGTTAAACTATATTTTTGTTTAATTATTCATTTGTAACAGCTCCGTTTCATAATAGTTAAAACATTACCAAAAAAAATATTTTTTATTAAAATTTTATTAAACTGTAATATAATTCAATTGATTAATAAGAATTATTATTTTATTTTAAATTTAAACTATTTGGACTGAAAAACAAGGTAGAACATTTTTGTGGTTTAATGTAATATAAGTTATTATTATAAGTCAACAATTATAATAAGTTTTTAAGTTTATATGCATTATTCAAATTTTTAAATATAATTATATATTTTAACAAATAAATTATTAATAAAATTTATTTAATTTTTAGTAATTATATTGTGTTTACACAGACATTAAGCACCCTTAACTTAATTGACATTATCTGTTTATTGATTAAATTGTTTAAAAATATATTTAATTATTTGATATTTTTTGTTAAATAAATGTAATTCAACTAAAATAACTTATAACAAAAAATATTAATGTATTTTGTTGTTTTGATTTCTTTCAATGAAAAATCATATTTATATAATATAAAAAATGTTATTAATTTATTTTCATAATGCATAAATAACGATTTCAACTAATTTATATTTCGAATTTCGGTGATCACGACAATTGAAATAATTAGCTTTATTTTTAAAATTACTTCTCAATAAAGAAGTCTTTTCCGCAAATGAGGGTGCCTAGAGAGATTTTTATTTAAATATTTTTTATTATTTTTAACATTTTAAAAATTAGATATAATGTATAAAACATTTGAAATTTTGATATAATTTTTATTTAATTTTGATTTACAATTTATCAAAAGTATAACATTTTTATTTAATTTTTAAATTTTTTCTATAAAATAAAATTTATATATTATTTTTATTAACTACCGAAATAAACTAAGTTTGTATATAATTTTTCCAATAGACTGTAAATTATAATTAAATAAAGATTTTGTTTATTATTCAAAAATATTAACTAAATATGCTTATTTTTCACGTAGTATGATATAAGTAATAAAAACTATTATGTAAAAAACTCTTAAACACCCTCATTAGCGGATATAAAAGAAAATAATTATTTTGTTCGTTAAGTAATGTTTTTAAAAAAAAATAATGATTATGTAAACTCCAGTGGGCACCGAAAATAAAATTATTTCAAGTAAATTTATACAGATCTTAAAATATATTATAATATATATGATATATAAGAAAATTGATTAATTTAAATTTAAAACACTAAATTCTATTTAAATAGAATGTTTATATAAATTTAAATATTTTTTGTTTGCTAATATTAAAACATCTTTGTTTTGTTATTTCTGCACAACAACTCACACACCCAAAATATTAAATCAGTTTAATACTAAAAATTTTGCTAAAACAATTATCTCCCGGAATTAAAACCAAAACGTTATTTTTATTAATTCATAACACAATCATTGTTCATGCTAAACATAAAACTTATTGGCACTAAAAACAATTTAAATTGAAAATAAAGATATAATTTACCAAACTGTAATACATAATTAAATATATAATTAATTATAATATTTTGTTTTCAAATTTATATAATGGCTATTGAGTTGGCGATCAATACAAATTTATTTATATTTTAAATTTATATAAATCATGATAAACCTTTGCAAAATTATTCCGTATACTGCAAGATTTAAAAATTTATTCATATTTAAAAATACAATATTTTATTTCAATTTATAATTTTCAAAGTTAATTTTAAATCAAATTATATGGAATAATTCAATTATTTTTTAATTGAATTTTAAAATGCTAAATATAGATTTAATAGAAAAATAATATATTAATTTATTTTTATTTCATTTTAAATAATAATTTGAATTTTATAAATTTTATATTTTAATAAATTTTACTATCTCAATTTTTGAATAATTATTTTGACAATTAATGAAAAATTAAAATTAATTCGTTTATCTAAAATTTTGGTTTTTACTTTGTAGCTTGTTTCTTTTAACCATTTTTTCACATTTGTTCAAAAGGTTTTTAATTGGGTTTGAAAATAAAGAATTTGAAAGGCGGATAAAATCGTCGTGTCCGTGCGCTTCAATTAAATTTTCAACTTCTTAAGTTTTATGAAATCACAATTTATCTATAATTAAATCAGCGAAAAAATTTTATTTTGTTAAATATGTAAGACTTTATGCTAAGAATTCTAAATAATATTTAGAATTTTATGGTTTATGTTAACTTAATAAGTTATTTTTTATAACAGTACAAATAAAATAATTTTAACTTTAAATTGTTTTACTTTTTCAGTTAAATCTAATTTTATTACAATGCACACATTGCTAAATCTCAAACAGATATTAATTTACATTTCGTTAATAAAAACTATTTTATTTTATTCGCTCATCATTTGTTTGTATTTGAGGTCATAATTGTGCCGCTTCTTAATAACTTTGCCAATGTTCGCGCTAAATAATAAGTAAAATTATTTAGAATAAATTTACCTGCAAAACCTATTTAGGTTAACTCAATCACAGATTACATCATTTTGTTAATTGTTTAATATTTGTATTTAATTACCATTAGATTTTATATATGTCTAATCAGTTTTTTTACTTCCGTTAACAATTGCAATCAGTATCTAGTTTAAATATAATAGTTCGGCCATCTCTGTGCCACTCATTCTCAGTTTCAATTTTTTAATAATAGATTTTATCAATTCTTTAATATTTAAAATTCTTAAACCCATAACCAATTAAAATTAAATTTTTAATTTAAAAATATTGTAAATAATATTTAAAGTTCAGATGTTAAAAATATTATTACAATCTATCCCGTTTAGTGTGAATCAGCTTATTGTAAATATTCGCTTATAGTGAATTATCTTCTAAAAACCGAGTTTAATTATGCATAGAATTTTGGTTGTTTATAGTAAATCCCGCTTATAGTAAACAAATTTTACAAAACCGAGCTGTTTACTATATCCGGAATAGACTGTATTAAAAATATTAATATTGAAAATAATTATGACGAACAATTGAATGGTAAACTTTTTAATATCTGAAACTGAAGTTTCTATAAAAATTAATAAAAAATAATATATTAGATTTTTATTCAATAAGTTGATAATGTAATATTATAAATTAATTTTAAAAATAAATATTAGATAATGATTATTTTTAATGCTAATTTAAGCCAATTGAAAAAAATAAAGTAAAGTAATTAAGTGTCATTAAAAATTTTACGATTGATATTTAAATTTATATTGGCTTTAAATTAAAAAAATTATATTAACTCAAAATTTGCAATTAAACAATATATAAATATTCTAAATTAAATTAGAATTGTTCTAATCAAAAAATGTTTACTTAAAATATTATAAAATATCAAAACATTGCTAATAAAGCATATTATTTATAATTAAATATATAGCTGCAAATTTTAAATATTAGTGTTTATAATAATAAATAATTCAAATTAATAAAAAATATATGTTTAAATGTAATGTCAAATTTTCTAAATATTTAAAATAATCAAACTAGTTAAAACAAAAATTACCTAAATATGATTTTGGCGGACATAATATAAACAATTTATTTGTTTGTTAAGAATTGTGTTTAAAAATAAAAATGATTATTTAAATTGCTTTAGGCACAGGAATTAAAATCAATGTTAGATAATTAAAAAAATAATAATTTTTATAATTTATTCTTGTAATTATGATTATTATTTTATATTCACTGTAACTTAATACTTATTTTTATTTGAATATAAATAATTTTAAAATTACCATTACAACTTTTAAATTTATAATTATTTTTGAAAAAACTGTAAATTAAAATTTGATTTTAATTGAAATATAAGTTTAAAAACCCTATTTTTATTTGGCCACAATAAAATCAAATATTTTAAATTAAATAAAATAATTAACAATTATATAAATTTAATATATAATTAAAACAAAATAATGTTAAAACTTTTGTATATACAAGGTTTAGATTATAATAAAATTAAACCAATTATTTATTACTATAATTTATAAAAAAAATGGATAAATATTTTGCATGAAATAAATTTTAAAAACATTATATATTTTAATGTTTGATAAAAAATGTCATCAAATTTTAAATATACTATTTATATTAATACAAATACAATGAGAAGTAATTTAAAAATATGTTTTATTTAATATTAAGTTTAATTAAAATTATTCTTCAATCATTAATCGATTGTAAATTATATTTATTATTTGCTTTTAATTTTAAAATATAATTGAAACTAATTAAAAATTTAATTTTAACATTGATTTTGACTTAAATATAAAAAATGTTTTTTGATTTCTCGTAAATTCTAAGTTTACCAATATTATCGGCTTTATATAGTTTATACAAAAAAAGTTTGCAAAAAAACTTAATTTGTTTTCAAAGTTTTCTTTATTTATTTGAGCAAAAACATTTAATGAAAATGTTTTGTATAATTTTTAAAATTATTATTGTCTATTTTATAATCAATTTAATATGTATATTGTAAGATGTAACCTGCAATATAAATTAATTATTATTAAACATTTAATTTTTAAACTAATTTTTAAATTGCAAAGCAACAACTAATTAACAATTTTCTGTCGGTTGATAAATAGCAAATGTTCTGAACTGTGCTTATGTTAACTAAATTGTATTTAGTCACATAAATATAAATATATTTATATATATATAATTTCTAAAATAATTATTAAAAATAACTATTAAATTAAAAAATTTAAAAAATTTAATCAAAATTTTTTTTATAATTATCTTGTATTTATTCTTTTAATTATAAAATAAGTAATGTTTTTTATATATAGTGTAGCAGATGTAACTAAATTTGGAACTCTTGATTTAGTATTAAACAAAGCCAACTGGAGCTGTCCAAAATAATTTTACTAAATTTAAAATATTAATGTTGATGATATTACCAAAAATTTTATTTGCATTTAATGGCGCGAATGTGTTGTCTTGCAAATGCAAATCAGTTGTGATTAGCGTTGAATTACGTTATCAGTTAAGGCCAGTTGTCTTGTGTCGACAGGAGTTGTTTCGGAAATTGATGAGAATTAGAATAGAAGCGTTTAATAACAATTAATTTTATTTTATATCGATTTATAACACAATACAACTGATGATTGGCTGAGCGCTAACTGAGCTATTGAGCGACTGGTTTGCGAATGCAAATAAAGTACAATTAGATACACATTTAGGGAATAGTGCGAAATACAGTCGTTTACACACATAGTTATGAATCGCAATATTGGAGTAATAGTCGCAATTAATGTAATGTATGCGCTTACGAAAGTACAGTTAATAAAATTAGTATAAATTTTATTCAACTTTGATGAGCAATTCAAAAAAAATATTTTGCACGAGATATGTTTTAAAAACAGTATTTATTTATATTGATACAAATAAAATGAAAAGTAATTTAAAATTATATTGTATTAATATTACGTTTAATTAAAACTATTATTCAATAACTAATTGTTTGTAATTTTTATTCCAAATATAATTAAAACTAATTAAAAATCTAACTTAACTCTGATTTTGATTAAACTATCAAAAAATATTTTAACATTTCTGATAAATTTCAAGTTTACCAATATTATCTAAAGGATAAACAGTAAATGTTTTTATAATATTAAATTTTATTAATACTAGTTTTATGATTAAAAATAAATTAAAATATTTTAAAATTGTTAAAAATTACTAAAAAATAAATAAAAATTAAACAAAAACAAAATTTTATAAAAAAAAGTTAACCTAGAAAATAAAAGATTGGTTTATATTTGATAATTATAAAAATAATTTATTAAAAATTATTAAAATATATAAATTTATTTAAAAATGCATAAATAAATTATGAAGATTTGAATGCAATAAATTTTGATTTGAAAACGGATGTAGAGTTGTGAAGAAAATCCGTCCAAATTGTTGCATAATTTACAAAAAATTTAAGAATCAAAGACTTTTTGTGTTTTAAATGTAGACTCCGTTTAAGGTCTAGGGCTGACATTAAACTATTTTCGAAATACAACCCGAGTTAGCGTTAAGCTATTTTCGAGAGTCAAGCGCTTGAAACGGAAAAGTTAGCTATGCTTACAATTAATTCCGGCTTAGAAGAGTAGCAAACGGTTGTAACTCAATATTTATTCAGTGATCGGTTTATGGTTCTAACCATTATTAAAAAAACAATAAGTTTCCAAAGTCAAGAACTGCAATTTATTAAATGTTGTAATATTTTTTAAATATGTTTATTGTTTTAATTGTTTAACAGATTTGATGCCACGTTACAATTGGACTAATTATTAGTTTCAAATTTTACAATTATGGTATTTAAAAAAAGATTTTGGTTAGAAGTTTAAAATAATATTTTTAATATATCAAAATTTAAGAAATTAAAATATATAGTTTAATTTTACATATTATTATATTTAAAATTTTTTTCTTTGTTTCGATTTTTTCAATTATTATATCTAATATACAATTGTAAATATTATTAAAATTATAAATTTTATTTAATGTTTTTCATTTACAATGTTATATTTAAAAATTTAAATATTAATTTATTTATATTAAATTATAAAAAATTTAATCTGAATGTATTTTTCAATTTAAATAACATAATAAAATAAAAATAATCCTTGAAAATAAACATAATATATAGTTAATATGCTATTGTATATATTGTAATAACTGCAACTTTAAAGTTTATTTTTTTAAAATTTTTACTCAGATTCAATTAAAATTTTATAATAAAATAATTAAATAGCTGAAAAGTATAAATAAAATAGTCGATTTTATTATTTTCAAAAGTACTCTAATTTTGTTTATTTTACAAATTATTGTTTCATTTAATCATTGAATTATTTTTTTTTATTATTTCTAATAAATTATTTTTTAAATATAATTTTTTTAAAGATTCATAAGTAAACATTTATATATGTTATTTATTTAGTTTACCAATATTAAAATTTAATGTTTAATGTTTTTTAATTAAAAAATTAAATTAGTTTTAATAATCTTAAATAATAAATTTAAATAAAATTATTTAATAAATTATTTAAATGTTTCGAAAAGTTTTTATATTGTTTCTAAATTTTAATCAATAAATTACAAGAAAATTAATTTTTTTTAAACTTTATGTTAATAATAATAATTTGTTTTAAAAAAATTTTTAATTTAAAATTTTTATTTAAAATATAAATAATAAGCTTATAGCAATATAAGACAGATAAAAAATTTAACTTTAATTTAAAATACAAAATCCATAAATTAACAATAAATATTGTAAAATATTTAAATTTTAATTTATTTAATTAAATTAATTAATTTTATTATTAATTTTTGTAAATATAAATTTTATAATTTTAATTAGTATTAAAATAATTAAATTTCTTTAGACAAATGTTTTATTCAAATAATTATTTTTACGATTTAGAACTAATTGAATAAATTATTAAATTTTATTTTTTATAAATCTTTTTAATATAATATTCCAGCTTGACATAATAAGTATTTATTTTAATTTGATAATTATTAAAATTATAACAAAATAGTAGTTATTTATATATATACATTAGATTATTATTATTTTTTTACACTAATGAGCAAAAATTATAATAATTAAAATTGAAATTAGTTTAGAAATCCATTTTTTATTACAATAGTAATTATTAAATAAAATAAAATATTTATAAGATTCATTTTACAGTTTTAATTAATAAAATTAAAAAATTTTGATTTGAGAAATTAGTAATTAAACATATTAAATAAGTTATTAATATATTATTTTATAATAATAGTAGTGTTAAATAAAAATAGTGTTTAGAATTTAATTGTATTAATTAGATTAGTTTAATTTTCAATTTTAATAATTTTTAAAATTTATTTAATAAAACTTTTCTAAAATCCTTTTAATAACATAATGACATAATATATAAAATTAATTAATTTATTAATAAATGTATTTAAAAATAATGATTATGTAAGCCAAAAATGACATTAATGTTAGATTGATAATATTGAAACGTTTTTCCTCTATCTGGACCCGATCAGCGTCACGTCTTGCCTCTACGTCTCGCCTCTACGTCTCGCCTCTACGTCTCGCCTCTACGTCTCGTCTCTACGTCTCGTCTCTACGTCTCGCCTCTACGTCTCGCCTCTACGTCTCGCCTCTACGTCTCGCCTCTACGTCTCGCCTCTACGTCTCG
>JAQFXP010002238.1:0-15885 GCA_034693685.1 Belba bartosi
TTTATTGATACTGTTAAAATGGAAGAGGAATATAAAAATGATTCTTTTGTAATATTTCTAAATAATAAATATAAAGACAAAGTTTGTGAATTAGAATCTGTTTTTTCAAAACCAATTCATGTAAACCGAAGAATGGAGTGTTCTCTATTGGAAATTTGTTTGCCGTCTGATATCTCGTCAAAAGAAAAGTTTATGGTTAACTGTACTTTTCAATTTACTCTATTAGAATTTATTGATTTAGGACCTAAATTTTATTGGAAAACCAATAATCCAATGTTAATACAACAAGATCATTTTCAACGATTAACAAAAATGGATAATTATAAAAAAAATTTAAACTATTGTTGGATAAACATGATATTAATGAAATCAAACCTAAATTAGAAAGTATTGTTAATGAAGCTAATAATTTTGTAAAAAATTTATATCGTACCAAAATAAATTTTTATAAGGAAAAAGGTCAAACTATTTTTAATTCACTAAATAATAAATATGATGGTGAAAAAAATATTTTTAAAAACAATTATATCAAATTTTATTTGAAATCAACTGATAATAAATGGGTTTTATCTGCTATTATTTTATTAAATTTTAATCGAAAGTTGCACGCTTTGTTAGGATTTGAAATAGATAAATTCCCACAAATGCATTTTGATAAAAATAAAAAAACTGATAATTATATATCTGATCTAAGTAATTCGGAAAATCAAGCTCCAAATCATCCTGATATGATTTATTTAAAATTTAATTTTGTTTTTGTTTATTGTGATATAATTAAAGAATCTTATATTAAAAGCACTAAAACAAATATATTAAAAATATTTGCAAAAAAGGATAATATAAATAAATATATTACAACTTATTAATTTGATAGTAATGTTGATTAATAATAAGCTTGTTAATTTAAAGGTAAAAATAAAAAAATTTAAACAGGGTTAAATTCAAATGTTACAAATTATTTTATTTATCAAATTAAAACTAATTAATAATAAAATATTAAAATAAATTAAATTAAGTTTTCTTATTATTTAATTGTAATTATTTATTTTTATAGAAAAGTTAATTTAGTGCAATAAAAAATTTAAATAAATTAAGATTATTAAATAAATGTTTTCAAATAAAAGTGTAAATAATAACTTATTTAATAATATATTTTAACAAAATTTTTTATATTTTACCAACGGTTTTAAATGATTTAAATATTTCAAATTAACATTTTTTATCTTAATTAAAAATTCACAAATAATATAAATTTAATTTTAAATTTAATTTCAATAATTTAAATCATTTATTTGTTTTATAATAAATATATTTTAAATACTGTTACGGTTGATACTGAAGGAGTCACTTAATTTTTACGTCATTTAGAAAATAGATTTAGATATAAACGCGAGAGGTACCGGTGCGTTTCAAATAAATTGTCGCAAGACTAAGAATTAGTCACAATTCGAATCGAGTATTAAGTTCAGTAAAGCAAAGACCAGTTGACATGAAGTTTTTGCAAAGAGATAATTAATAATAATAAACAAATTAAAAAATATTATTTTTATTTTATGGTTTTTTTTAATATACTGTATATAAAATTGTGAATAAATTCAAATTAAAGTTTTTTTTAATACATATAAAGTTTTAGATTATATAAAATACATAAACCGAAAAATTTGTTAAAGATATTAATATATTTCTTTATATATTGGTAAATTTTAGTATTTTTTTAATCTTACCAAACCAAATAAACACTAAATTTAATTAATAATTATATAAAAATTTTATATGCAAATTTATTTAAAGATGAAATGAGTTTGATAATTTAAATAAAATCTATTTGTTTGTAATCAATAACAAGTTTTATTTTGGTTTTTTATTGTAACAATTCAGTTGTTAATCAATTAAATAACTTACTTTAACTAAAAACATATAACTATTAAATGATAAACAGTAATTAATACAAATATAAAATTTGAAATTGAGTCTAATGTTTTATCCCAAATAATAAGTAAATGAATTTTTTAAAAAGTTTATAATTATTTAAATTATTATTTGCAGTTTTGCTTTAAAATAATTATTAATTAAATATAAATTTAAAGATCATTTAAAAATTGTTGTTAAAAATTAACAAAATAAATAAATTAGAGCAATGATTTAATTAATTTATAATTAAATTTCTAATTTTTTTTATTAATTTGATAAAACTATAAAATGTAAATAAGTAAATATTTGACTAAAAATAAATTTAAAATATTAAAAATTTATTTAATATTTAAGAAGAAATTTGCTACCAATTCAGCAAAACCGGCAAAATATCTTATTGTAAAACAGATAAAATTTTAACAGGGAAACATTTAAATATTGATAATATAAAATTATAGCTATTCAAATTTTTATAAATATAAGCCGAATTGTTTACAAAATTGAAAATACAGATAAATATCATTTTAATATAATTGATTAAATTATAATTTATTTAATTATTATAATTGCAAATAATCTGTTCTAGTATTGTCACAATTGAATATATTTTATTTTTTAATTAAAGATTAGTAAATTATCGTTACAATCAGCTTTTTAAACAATCATTATTTAATGTATTACTAAAAAATCAGAAATTGTTTATTAGTAATGAATAGTTCTAAAAAGTTTGGATATATGTGTCGATAACATGTGTGATGCTAAATTTATTAAAAAATAATAAATTATTAGCTGCCAAATAACTACTACTACTAGCTACTATAGTACAACAGATTATATGGTGTTTTATTCGCTAGCTATAGCTGAAATAAAACTAACGAGCTTTCATTTTCAAATGTCTCACCAGAATATTTTTAAAATTAATTTTAAACAAAACTACATCATATATGTGTAAAAAAATTAATTTAGTTTTTGCTAAGTTTTACTTGGTTAATTTAAATTAAATTAATTAATATATTTTATATGCTTTGTGTATACGTTTCTTCTTTATGCATGTATGCGAGTATGTGTTTAAAAGTTTCCAATGTACGCCTTGTGTGCAGCATTAAATCAATTCAGCAATTGTCGGCTTTACTGTCATACGCCTTGAACAAAGATCTCGCATTGAGCGCGTGTAACAGTAAAGCCGACAATTGCTGCATTGCTTTAATGCTGCACACAAGGCGTACATTGGAAACTTTGAAACACATACTCGCATACATGGATAAAGAAGAAACATATACACAAAACATATAAAATATTTTAATTAATTTAATTTAAATTAACCAAGTAAAATTTAGCAAAAACTAAATTAATTTTTTTACACATATATGATGTAGTTTTGTTTAAAATTAATTTTAAAAATATTCTGGTGAGACATTTGAAAATAAAAGCTTGTAAGGTTTACATGTTTAAGTTACTTGGGAGTAAAATAAATAATATTTTGTAATATTTACACATAATTTCTTGATCTATTTTAATAATTTAATAAAATTTGTTTTAAAATCTAAATTATAAAAAGAAAAAATTTGTTAATTAATATATTTTATTTTTGCAAATTTGCAAATATATTTTGTTTGATTAAAATTAATTTTAATTAATTTCTAAGTAAATACAAATTTTAAACTATTTGAATTCAATTTTGTATGCAAAATACTATAAAAATAGAATTTTATAATAATAATTTTATAAAAACAATATTTATAAAATTTTTCTGTTTTAATTGCAGTAAAATTGAACAAATGTATTTTATTTTCAAAATTTAATTGATAAATTATAAATAATAGCAAATTATATAATTATTTAATAAAATATCAAATAAACATTAAAAACTAATAGGTACATTAAATTAAAAATATGCTTAAATTATTACTTTATTACATAATGTTTAAGTAATTATAAAAATATAATAATTGATAAAACAATTTTAAACCATAATCCTCGCCAAATACTTAAATCTATTAAATTTTGTATAGAATTATGATTATATAAATTATTATTTACAGTTTTGTTTTAAAATAATTAATATTTGAATAAAAATTTAAAAAACTTATAAAAATATTTTTTAATTGCAAATAGTAATTAAATCATTAACTAATTTAAAATTAGCGTTATAATATTAAGTTTAAAATTTAAATAATTAAGTTGAATTTGTAAAATATTTATTTTTTGTATGATTTTTCTATAAAAATGTATTATGATTTTTGCATTTAGAAATTAAGTAAATTAATTAATTTAATTTAAATTATGTACTAAATAATGTTTTTAAACTTGTTACATCAAAATATTTGTAAAAATACATTAATACTTATTAAACAACATATAAATTAAATTATATTTATGGAAATTTTTAGAATAAATATTAAAATTTATTTTAAAATTGTTTTTAATAAAAACTCTAATAATAAATTTTAAAAGTAGTAAATTATAATAATAAATAAATATAAAACTTATAAGAATTAGTAGAATAAATAATTAAAAAAAATAGTTTCTAAAAAAACTGTAAAAATTGATTAATTATTTTATATATTTAAACAGAATAAAGTATTTTTATTTATTGGAATAGCTAGAATATTTGAAATTTATTAATTTGCTATTTTAAACATTAATTATTCTAAGATAGATTTTTTAACAAAATAAACAATGTAAATTTGGAAAATTAATTTGAAAATTATTATGTTGTTTTAACTTATTTAACTTTAATATATTATTTGTTTGCAAAATAAAACAAATTAATTTTACAAAATTTGATGAAAAAATGTATTTTATATTCAAACTATGTAAATAATTAATAACTTATTTATTTAATTAAAAAAATTGACAATATTTAAAAAAGTGGAAATTCGTAATAAATTAGATTTAAATTTTGTTTTAACAAAATTAATAATTTAACATTGTTTTAAAGGTTAATTTTTAAATTTTATAAGCTATTATAATTGATATTTAAATTGTATTAATTAAAATTGTGTCAAAACGATTTTGACGCACAGTTGACAAATCAATTGCTCAATTGCTGTTTTGGATATAAATCAATTGCTCATTTCATAACACACTACTTGTAATGTGTTTAATGCACAAACAACTTAATTCAAATTGCAACTAATTTTAAGTTAACATAATTGTTTTTCCACAAATCTTTATAATTGTTTTTTATATCTCTTAACAAACAATACTCAATACTTATCTTTAATATATAAAATTAAATTATAATTTTTGAAAAACTTATGTATTGTCGGCCAAAGATACTTAAACAACCACTTCTTACCTAAACATATTTATGCATGTTGTTTAATAAACATGTGTTAATTTATTATTAAAGTTTAGAACAAATAAAATTAATAAAAAGTTTGTAGCATTAATTAGTTACTCTACTTAAATATTTTGAACAAATTTCAAACATCTTCTAAAACCGACGATTGGTAACGTTCTCTTGTTGTCACTTAGTTTAATTTAATAATATATTTTTAATATTAAAATTTTTAAGTTTTATAATTTGATAGAATATATTAATAAATCGGATAATAGCTAATTCAATAGATATAAATAGCTATATTAACAGACCTGGTCTGGCTATTCAGACTTAAAACTTCGAAAAAGGAAAATGTATTATTAATATTTTTATTTTGTTATTTTAGAATGTTGACTAATAAAATGTTTGTTGAGAGATAAGTGGCTAAAATATAGGTTTAAGCTAGATAAAATGAGTCGATTAGTTAGATTTATTGCATTATAAATTTTTAATAAAATGACTAATAGTAGAGTATTACTAGTAATGACTAATATTTAAAAATAAATAATATATGCAAAATATGTAATGAATGAAAAGCCAATAAGTGCCATTCTTCTGTGCTTTCACTTATACTATGCTCTTCTATGTTGTGCTTCTGTTCTGCTTACTATAAATTATATTTTATTTTATAAAAATAATATAAGTTTTATAATAAATTATTTTATGTTTGATTTTGTCGTAAATACAATTAATTTTAATTCTACGTTCCCGAAGATGCTTACAATATTATTATATAAGATTAATATAAATTATATTATACAAATTATACAAGTTAAATAAAATTATAAAGTTGTGTTTTCAGTCATATAAACGTTATAATTTATTTTTTTTAAATTCAACAATTATAGAATATTGCTAATATATATATATATAAAATGTTTAAAACTTGGATTCACTTGTTTTTCTGTATTGTGTTTCCAAACAGTCTTTAATTGGAATATTTTTATCTATATTATTTCTTTTTTAAATTCAATTTGTATAATATTTTAAATGTAAAAATATTTTTTAACAATAATTTTTAATTTAATTTATAAATATTTTTAAAATAAAAATAAAGTTTAAAATATATATTTTTAAATACGAAATTATACAGAATAATTGAGTTTTTCTTATATATTAAATTTTGTTCACAAAATTATTTACTCCGATTCGGACCTAAGTGTGGTGACGGTTTTGAAAAAATAAATATAGATGAATGCATACAAAAATCTAATTTTTAATTTTTTGAAAAAATTATTTCCGAATGGCCATTAATTACTGAGATATAATTTAAAAATTAAATAGCTCTTAAATAGATTGTACTGTATTAGTCTGTGAGTTTAACCATAAATTGTAGTCTACACACAATTTTTATTTATATTAAAGTTACAGTATATGAAAAAGTTATATTAATATATATTTGATATTTATATTCTGATAATTTACAGTTTATATACTACTGATAAAAACTGTAAATTTTCAGAAAATAATTATTAAATATATATTAATACAAGTTTTTTATATACTGTAACTTTAATATAAATAAAAATTGTGTGTAGACTACAATTTATTGTTAAACATACAGACTGATACAGTACAATCTATTTAAGAGCTATTTAATTTTTAAATTATATCTCCGTAATTAATGGTCATTCGGAAATAATTTTTTCAAATAATTAAAAGTTAGATTTTTGTTTTTATTTATTTATATTTATTTTTCCAGAACCGTCACCACACTTAGGTCCGAATCGGAGTGAGGAAATTGAGTAGACGTTTTGGGAGAGTGTAATTCGATTCCGACACATAATTAATTGTTTTTAAACTTTGAATCACTTAAATTTAAATAGCAGGATCAGGATTGTTTATTTGTATATTTCTGTTATGTGATTTGGAGTTTATTAAATTTATGTGATTCAAAGTTTTAAAACAATTAATTATGAGTCGGAATCAAATTACACTCTCCCAAAACGTCTACTCAATTGCCTCGGCTAAGCAAGACTGGTCTCATATTTGAGTCAGTTCTTGTTGATAAAGGAAACGGTTAGTTTCCGAAACTGTCCAAAATATTACAGTACGTAATCGTTGTGAACAAAAGTAAGAATTACTTTATTTTACTAAACAATGTGTTTTCACAACAACCAAACTTTTAATTCAATTTTTAAATTTCTTTTCATATACTGTATTGATATTAAAAGCAAATAATTGAAACTTTTTAAATAAACTGTCCGGGGTCTATTACTGAGGGGCCACAGGTAGATAGAAAGTCCTAGTATATTAAAAAAAATAGTTTTAATATTGCATAAACATTTGGTCTATTTAATAAATCAATCAATATTATAATTAATGTTTTTATGCCAAAAGTAAAAATAAAACTAATAAATAATTGCATGAACTTATCAGTTATAATCTGCAGTTTTAGCAATTAGTTAATTAATTAATTAAGTTTAAAATTTTAGCTATTTTTAAAAACTAAAATAAAATATGTTTTTTTACCTCTAATTTTTTTAAATTTATATATTGGCATAATTGTTAAAATGCTGAGTCTTGTAATTGTAAGACCCGAGTTCAAGCCTTGACGTATAATATTTTTTTAAATAAATAAAATCATATTTTTTGTTTAAGTTTTTGACATTAATTTTTAAATATTTTTGTACATTATAAATTTATCAAAAATAATATTGTTACAATTATAATTTAAAAAATAATAACAATGTAAATTATAATTAGAAATTTATTATTTTAACTTAAAAATTATTATTGTTTATGATATGTCTAAATTGGTCAGTTATAAAACTTAGTAAATAATAAAAATAATTATTATAACCAGATAAAAAAAGAAAAATATTAAATATAATTTTAACTAGTAATTTTTAGCTTGCAGTTAAAAGTAAAATTTTATCATCTTAATCTATGAATAATGCTTAAAAATATTTATCAAAAAATAATAAATTAATGAATTGATATTAAATTGTTATTTATTATTTATATTATCAATTATTTATTTAAATTAAATTATTAAAAAGATTTTATAATAATTTTTAAAATTTCTAAATATCAAATTTATTTCATTTTTGCGTCAATTTACTATTTAAAAATAAATTAATACTGTTGTAAAATTATTATTATTCTTAAAACATTTTTATAAAATAATATATTTTAAAAATAAAAATTAATAGAATATAATAAATTTAACAAAATTCAAAATAATTAAAATAAACTATAATTATTAGATTTTAGATTACAATTTGTTATAATTAATAAAACATCTATTTATTTATATTTAATTTTTTAAAATACAGAATTCATACTAAATTACTAAACCTTTAAAAATCTTAGTAATAATTAATAAAATAATTTTAGTTTTATTTTTTTTATAATATAAATTTATTTATTTAATTTTATTATTTTTAAATTTTGTTTTAAAATAATACTATTTTCATGCATAATATAACTTAAATTAATGTTAAAATGCTCTGTTTTTATAGCTAATAATAATAGATTGTTTAATTTTTTGCTGTTAATTGAATAATAAATTTTGTAATATTAAACAATAATAAATAACTTAATGTTAATCTTATAAATCTTAATGTTTAAATAAACTTTGTTAAATTTTTAAATTGTACAATACGTATTCGCAAAATTATTAATTGTGTAATATAATATAAATTAAAAAGAAAACTTAAAATATAATAATATTCTATAGAAAAATTGATTTCTAAAAAAGATAATTTTGTAAATAAAGTATTTTAAATTTTAAAAATAATAGCAAAATTAAAATTTTTTTTTATAATTGTTAACAAAAATTATTTTGTATGGATAACTTATTATAGGTTAAAAAACTCTTATTTCAACAAGACTGTACATTATAATTTTAATACATTTTTATTAATAAATTTTTAATTAAATTTTATAAAATTTTAGCAATAATTATAAATAATAAATTCTTAATTCAATTTTTAATCAAAATTATTTAATAAATTTTTAATTTTATTAATTAAATGCATATTTTAAACTAAAGCCAAAATTTTATATTTATATTTTATTTTATTTTTAAATTAATATATAAAATTTAAAACAATATTTTTTAAAATTTAATTATTAATATATTTTTTTTTTATTTATTAAATTAATTAATATTATTTTATTTTTAAATAGTATCTATAAATTCTACAAAATATTTATCAACAACTGTATTTTTATTATTACATAAAAAATATAATATATTTTAATTATATAATAAACAATATTTTACTTTTTTAAATAAATTTTTTTATATATTTTTATTTTAACTACAATAATTTGCTGTTAATACATATAAAAAATAGATACTTATTTATTATAAAATATTTTTATTTTTAATTATTAATGAAATAAATATTATTTATTTGGTTATTTTTTTAAATTATTTGTAATAAAAATGTATAAATTTTTATTTTTAAAATAAAATAAATAAAATGGAAAAAGGTATTAAGCTGGTGGAGTATGAAATTTATATACATTTGTTTAAAATTGTATTAAAAATACAACAGATGTTGATGTTCTTTAACAAAAGTATTGTTTAAAACATATACGTACTTATTGTATTATTTTTTAAAACAGAAAATTAATATCAACCTAATTGCAAACATATTTAATTATAAAAATGTTTCTATTGTTTGATAAATTTTTAATGTTTTTTTAAAAGTATATAAGTTCAATTAAAACTATTTTTTAATTAAATAACTGAATTAAAAATTATAAAAATATTTTAGCTCCAGTGGTATTTTTAAAATGAATTATTTGCTAGTAGCAATTGTTATAATTCAAATTACTATATTTGTCGTTCAAGTTAAAGCTGATTTATCGGTTAAAAAAACTAGTAAGTTTAATTATTAAAAATAAAATTTTTATACATTATTTTTTATAAATTTACATTACAACTATTTAATAATTATCTATTGGTCAAGTTTATTTATTTTATAAAAACATTTTTATTCATAAATGTTAACATATTAATAATTTATAATATTAATTAGATGACAAATACGGCAACCAGGTCTGTTTATTGGAAAACAGCTTATGCAGTTTAACTAAGGGAAAACCGTGCTGCTTTGGTCTGATGTGCATTAAAGATAGAAATAAACCTAAAAAACATAGAAAATGCACTCAAATCAACATTATAACAAACCAGACTGCTATAAATGCTGAAACGTGCACGAATGCGTTTTGCAGCTTGTTATTATTTCCATGCACTTTCCTTTTACCTATACCTCCATGTATCGATGTTATATGCGTTGAAAATAAAACTCCTGGAAGTTCAGGTGGAATATGTATAGATTGCATTCCAGAAGGTGGTGTTTGTCGTCAAGGAGTTCCATGTTGTTCGGACGATGAGAATGCCTGTAAACTTAATCCATCTGAAACTGAATTTGTTTGTGATAGCTAAAATTAAATCAAATAATACTATTAATAATACTATTTAATTTTTAAAAAATATTATATAAAAATTTCTTGAATTTTTTAACTAAAATTATTTTAAAATTAATAAACGTAAAAAATTTAATTAAATCCTAGTTTTTAAAATTTTAAAAGATATTATAATTTTATATTAAAAAATAATTATAATATTTATTTTATTTAAAATGTTTTAGTAATAAATATTTATTTTTAAATATTTTTTTAGCAAATGTAAAACTTTTTAAATTATAAATTAAAATAAAATTAAAACAATGTAAAATTTTTTAAATAAATTTAAATCCAAAAAATAAAATTTTAAAACTAAATTTTATTTAAATATTTTAATTTAAATTTTTATTAAATAATAATATTTTTTTAATAAGATTTAATAAAAATTTAAAATAATTATATTTTTATTAGAAATCTATAAATAAGTTACAAATTAATTAATAAGTTTAATAAATTAACTTATTTTTTACTAAAACTCAAATATATGTTATTTTTGCTTAAAAATTTTAAAATATAATTTTTTCTCACAAGAAATTAAATTCAGGCATTAGAATATTTTTAAAAATTATATTAAAACAAAAGTATAGAGTGTAAAATTAATTAAAATTAATTAAAAAAATTAAAATATTGTATTATGGGACGGCAAAACGTTGATAGAGGTATATTCTCTCGGACCATATGCTAGGGAGGGGGATAAGTACTTATTTTCAAAATTAAGGGTTAATTTTTGGCATTGTCAGTTTTCTATGTTTTAACACATTCTAAATGTATTTAAAATATTTTAACCAAGCTCTTTTCAACTACTTTAAATAAAACTGCAATAAATTTGTTAATAAACAATAAAAATGCTAAACAATTTTGAATCTACTTTAACTAAATTTATCAAAAAATCCAATAACATAGTACCTTGAGACATTATTTCAACTACCAAACTACCGCAAAATAGTAAAACTACCAATAAACTAATGCAAACTACTGTAAACTAGCTAAACTAGCTAAACTAGCTAAACTAGCTAAACTAGCTAAACTAGTTAAACTAGCTAAACTAGTTAAACTAGCTAAACTAGTTAAACTAGCTAAACTACCTAAACTAGCTAAACTAACTAAAAGGTAGTTTGCGGTAGTTTGCAGTAATTTGCCGGTAATTTAACTATTTTGTGGTAGTTTAAGCAGTTTGCAGTAGTTTGCAGGTAGTTTTACTATTTTACGGTAGTTTGGATAGTTTACGGTAGTTTGGAGTAGTTTACGGTAGTTTTACTATTTTACGGTAATTTGGGTAGTTTGGTAGTCGAAATAGTGTTCTCCACATAATACTTTTTATAAATAATTACTAAACAATAAATTGAATATTAATCTATAAATTTTTGTTAAAATTATTTGTACATACTAAATTAAATTTGTTATTATTAATATTACAATACAATTTGAATTCTTTTTTTACAAATGAACGTAGTTAAATAATTAATAATAAATAGTTTAATAATATTTCATTTACTCTACTTTTATTATGATATATTTATTTCAAAGTAATATTAAATATAAATTATTTTAAATTAAAATAAAAATAAGTAATTACTATATTCTTTTAAAATATATAAATTGTTATTTTATTTTTAAAAAAATTTAATATTTATTGTTAAAAAAACTAAAAAATTTATTTAAATTTTTTTAAATTAATAAATAAAAATATTAGATAATATTGATTTAATTATATTTAAAACTTTACATTTGTTTTATGTTGACGTTATATAAAATAGCAAGTTATGATAAAATTACATTAATAAGTAGATACGACAAAAATGCTTGTAAACTGTCATCGGGTAAGTGTTTGTCAGACATTCCATAATACCATTGGTCAACATCCCGGTGCACGTCATTGAAAACATTAGCCGTTTCGATCGTAAACTCATCCCATTTATCATTACTATCATTGATGGACAGACCTATTCAATAAATATAATTTATTCTTATATATTTTAATTTTGTGTTTTAAAAATTATAGTTTTATTACAATAAAAGCAGCATTAAAGAAATGCATTATACATTTATTATTTTAATTATTTTTGTTAACATTATCAATTTAAATTAGTATTTCTAAATTTGTCTTGTTTAATAATTAATTTTGTAGAAAATTAATTTATCCATTGTTTGCCTACTTGAATAAGTTGGTGGCAACTACTGTCCGCGCATAATATCCAACGGCGCCAGCGAGTTGAGGTAAACTCACGGACGGCCACTGCAATGGATGGCCGGCGACCCGATGTAATTGTCAGCGATTATTACAACAAATTTGACGCCGTCGACGATTGAGTAATAATTAAACTCAATTATTTTTTGGCTGATAAACATTTCAGCAAACATCGTCGAAAACATTTTGATAACATCTATAGTGCACTTGAAAAACACATCCGATATGTCGGCGAAAAATTTGTGTTGATAATTTTATTTTCGTAATCGAGTAATCATTCGCACACTTTCCCTACAATTAAGTTTTAAAAATAAATATAATATTTGGTATAAATTTAGATTTTTAAAATTGTAATAGATTAGCTTATTAATTTTTATAAAATAAGTATAAAAAAATAAACCATGGTATTTATATTAATGCCAGTCAACATGCGTCTATTTTTAAATTGGAAAAAATTTATTTTATTTTTTATATGTAGTTTATTTATTAAAAAGCAATTATTTAGTTTATTTATTTTTAATTTTAAATAAATTTTAAATATTAAAAACCTATTGCTTTAATTTTTATAATAATTGTTTATAATTTAAGTTAAAATAATTTTTCTCAATATTTTATTTTTATCATTAAAAAAGTAGAATTAATATTATTGTATTATTATTACTGTCAATAAATTTACTATCAAAATAAAAAATAAACGTAATAAATTATTTTATAAACATTCTATATAACTTTTTTTTAATTGTATTAAAAACTTAACAGATGTTAAATATTTTGTTTAAAAAATATATCTATTGTGACATTTTTAAACCAATAGCATTATAGTTTTAATAATATTAATATAACAAATGATTTTATTGTATATTAATATTTGTGTTTTCTTAAAATTCAATAAACACATTTTATACAATATTTATTAGTTATAAGTTTAAGATTATAAAACTTTTTTAGCTATTTTAATTAAAGTATTTTGTTAATTTATTGTTCAACGTTTATATAAATAATAATAATTAATAAAAATGCTATCGTCATTAAAAATAAAATTAAATAAACATTTTTAAAGTTATATTTATTAAATAAAATATATAATAATAAGATACATTAAATAATTATAGCGCCACGAGAGAGAGAGAGAGCAGGAGAGAGAGCAGGAGAGAGAGAGCAAGAGAGATAGAACAGGAGAGAGAGCAGGAGTGAGAGCAAGAAAGAGAGATCAGGAGAGTGAAAGCAGGAGAGATCAGGAGAGTGAGAGCAGGAGAGATCAGGAGAGTGAAAGCAGGAGAGATCAGGAGAGTGAGAGCAGGAGAGAAAGTAGGAGAAAGATCAGGAGAGAGAGATCAGGAGAGTGAGTAAGAGAGAGCAGAAGAGAGAGAGAGAGCAGGTGAGAGAGAGTAGGAGAAAGAACAGGAGAGTGAGAGCAGAAGAGAAAAAGCAGGAAAGAGATCAGGAGAGAGAGAGCAGGAGAGAGAGTAGGAGAGAAAGCAAAAGAGAGAGAGCAGAAGAGAGAGAGCAGTAGAGAGAGAGCAGACGAGAGAGATCAGGAAAGTGAAAGCAGGAGAGATCCGGAGAGTGAGAGCAGGAGAGAGAGTAATAGATAGATCAGGAGAGAGAGATCAGGAGAGTGAGAGCAGGAAAGAGAGTAGGAGAAAGAGCAGGAGAGAGATCAGGAGAGTGAGAGCAGGAGAGAGAGTAGGAGAAAGAGCAGGAAAAAGAGATCAGGAAAGTGAGAGCAGGAGAGAGAGTAGGAGAAAGAGCAGGAGAAAGAAATCAGAAGAGAGAGATCAGGAGAGAGAGTAAGAAAAAGAACCGGAGTTAGAGATCAGGAGAGTAAGAGCAGGAGAGAGAGATCAGGAGAAAGAGTAGGAGAAAGAGCAGGAGAGAGAGATCAGGAGAGAGAGATCAGGAGAGAGAGATCAGGAGAGAGAGATCAGGAGAGTGAGAGCAGGAAAGAGAGTAGGAAAAAGATCAGTAGAAAGAGATCAAGTGAGAGCGATCAGGAGAGTGAGAGCAGGAGAGAGAGTAGGAGAAAGAGCAGGAGAGAGAAATCAGGAGAGTGAGAGCAGGAGAGAGAGTAGGAGAAAGAGCAGGAGAGAGAGATCAGGAGAGTGAGAGCAGGAGAGAGAGTAGGAGAAAGAGCAGGAGAGAGATCAGGAGAGAGAGATTAGGAGAGTGAGAGCAGGAGAGAAAGTAGAAAAAAGAGCAGGAGAGAGAGATTAGGAAAGAGAGTAGGAGAAAGAGCAGTAGAGAGAGATCAGGTGAGAGAGATCAGGAAAGTGAGAGCAAGAGAGAGAGTAGGAGAAAGAGCAGTAGAGAGAGATCAGGTGAGAGAGATCAGGAGAGTGAGAGCAGGAGAGAGAGTAGGAGAAAGAGCAGTAGAGAGTGATCAGTAGAGAGAGATCAGGAGAAAGAGATTAGGAGAGAGAGTAGGAGAAAAAGCAGGAGAGAGAGATCAAGAGAGAGAGTAGGAGAAAGAGCAGGAAAGAGAGATCAGGAGAGAGAGTAGGAGAAAGAGCAGGAGAGAGAGATCAGGAGAGAGAGTAGGAGAAAGAGCAGGAGAGAGTGATCAGTAGAGAGAGATCAGTAGAAAGAGATTAGGAGAGAGAGTAGGAGAAAAAGCAGGAAAGAGAGATCAAGAGAGAGAGTAGGAGAAAAAGCAGGAGAGAGAGATCAGGAGAGAGAGTAGGAGAAAGAGCAGGAGAGAGAGATCAGGAGAAAGAGCAGGAGAGAAAGTAGGAGAAAGAGCAGGAGAGAGAGATCAAGAGAGAGAGTAGGAGAAAGAGCAGGAGAGAGAGATCAGGAGAGAGAGATCAGGAAAAAGAGATCAGGAGAGAGAGTAGGAGAGAGAGCAAAAGAGAGAGAGCAGAAGAGAGAGAGCAGAAGAGAAAAAGCAGGAAAGAGATCAAGAGAGAGAGAGCAGGAGAGAGAGTACGAGAGAGAGCAGGAGAGTGAGAGCAGGAGAGAGAGTAGGAGAAAGAGCAGGAGAGAGAGTAGGAGAAAGAGCAGGAGAGAGAAATCAGGAAAGTGAAAGCAGGAGAGAGAG